>JAYEVD010000895.1:0-88106 GCA_036346405.1 Phyllostachys edulis
AATCCAAATCCATTGGTTCTTGTTGTTAAATTCCTAAAATCCTCCTCTTGCTGCAGTAGAAATTTCAGGGTTTTGGAGTTCGTTTGCTGTGCTGTCTTTGTTGTCTTTCGTCGTTCTTATCGGTTCTTTATCGTTTTTCCGTTAGGTTTCGACATTTGTGGTGATCCATAAGCGACCCTCCATAACAATTTGACCAGCAGCAAGGCAAGCAGTTTGATCATTCCATTATTGTCCCATTAATTTAAAGCTTAATACTTTGCTTTACTTCTATGTATGCATGCTACTTTGTGTTAAATGTCGCTAGATTTCCTATAGTTGCATAATCTGTAGGAATTGTTATCCTCTACTACCAATGAGCCTAAGTTATTCGCTGTGGTTTGAGCTCGTTGGATGAGCTCTTATCACTTAGTAGTTGCGTTTAAACTGCTTAGACATGCTTAGCTATCGGTAGTAATGGGCGATCATCGACATAGTCGATGGTCTTGATCACACAAGTATTATTATTCCTCCTATATGTCCAGCACTTGTGCTTTGATTAATTGTAAGATCAAAACTGAAAATAAAATGTTGATTTAGACTTGGGCATATTGGATGGATGGTGCGGTTTTGGAATGTGGTGGTATGCCCGGGTCCCTAAGGACCGAGTACTTGAGTCACTAAGCCAAGCGCTTTTGCGTGCTAACCACACGAGGGGATATGGGACCTCTCTTGACTAAGTACTTTGGGAGGTGTTAATTATGAGCTGGTTGGTGGGTATGTTTTAATAAAATCTGTGTGTGTGGTGTTGGGAGGGAGCATTGGCGGACCGGTTAGGCTGTCTAATGTGTCTTGTCCCGTGGGTTCTTGGCTCGTAATTAGCATCGTCCATTGGAAATGTCTCGTAGGACTTAGCGTGCGCTTGCACACCAAAGGTAGTGTGCCTAAAGGAAAGGTGGTGCGGTGTGTGGGTACATTGGTACACCCTATGAGGATAAAACTATTGAATAGCCTCGTCCTAGGTTATGGACATGCTTGGTAAGGTCGTTCAAGACTAGTCTCAACCTTTTAATTAAAACTTGATGGGTTGGTATGAGCGGGAGTTCATGCTATTGTTGTGGTGACTAAGGGTTAGTCACTTCGAGTTTGTTCTTGTTGTTGTTATTATGTTATTATCGCGTTGTATTTCAACAATTAAAATTGCTTTATCAAATTGCCTTCAATCTATTATGTTATTGCAAATGAAACTTGCTTTGTGCTAAAATGAGTCCAAAGCCTCATCCACTTAAATAAAGCTTGCATGTAGCTAAATTATAGTTCTGTTATCTTGCACGTCAGTCTTGCGAGTACAATAAACAAGTTATTGTACTCATTTGCTTTGCTTAACAAATTTGTTGCAGAGGAAGAAGGAGAGCTCCAAGAGCCTCTCTTTTGTGCTACGTGTTGAGTTTCTTGACGACTAGCTTGGCGGTCGGTCAGATGCCTAGGGGTTAAGGCACACCGATTGGCTTTGTGTTATAGCCATCTTTATGGCACTTTTGCTTCATTGTTATCTTTTTATTTGTTGCTATTTGGCCTAAGGGCCTCTCTTTTGTAATAGCTATTCCATATTAATATTAACTTCGGTTTGTTGCTTATGTTCTATGTGTTGTATGGAATTGATATATTCTTTTGTTGTGAGGTATGTATCTTGCATTCAGGGAGTATACATCTCTCGAGACCGAGTTTATTTGGTTGATAATACTAGGGTCAATTGGATGACTAAGTATTATGAGCCTAATAAACATCGGGTCTCCTGACGCCATTAACCTCTTGTCCAAGCACGCATGCGTGCGCAAGCACGTGGTTGTGAGCTCGGGACGTCCGGACCTCCTCCAAGGAAATCTGGAGCGCCCAAGACCTCCCACTGCGCAATCAGAGCCGTCGAGACCTCCTGGAGGTGCAGTGATGTTAGATCTATCGCTTAGGACCTCCTCGAGGTCATCTCACCGTTGAGGACCTCCCTTTAGATCTGGTCCGTTCGGACCTCCTTTTTGTGTTGTGGTCCGTTGGATCTCCCATCTCTGACACGACCTCCTCACCTCGCGCATGTGAGTTGCTAAGAGGTCCGGGACCTCTGGACTTCACGTCTTGGCGTGTGTGATGTTCTCTGGGAGGTCTTGAGCCGTTGGATCTGAGATCTGTGGCTCACGTCCTCCCATACCCTTGTGAGTTTTAGAAATTCCAGTGAAGTCTTAGTTATAGACTCAAATAAGGTATAGACTTTAGAATTTCATATCTTCTTCGTTTTAAATCCTTTTGAGGTCATTCAAATTGTGTTATGTGAGACCCCGACGTTTATTAGGCTCATAATACTTAGTCATCCGATTGACCCTAGTATTATCGACCAAATAAACCCCGGTCTCGAGAGATGTACACTTCCCAGAATGCAGTATACATACCTCACAACAAAAGAATGTATCAATTCCATACAACACATAGAACATAAGCAACAAACCAGAAGTTAACATTAATATGGAATAGATATTACAAAAGAGAGGCCCTTAGGCCAAATAGCAATAATTACAAAAAGATAATAGCGGAAGCAAAAGTGCCATAAAGATGGCTATAACACAAAGCCAATCGGTGTGCCTTAACCCTAGGCATCGACCGACCGCCAAGCTAGTCGTCGAAGAAAGCGCAACACGTAGCACAAAGAGAGGCTCTTGGAGCTCTCCTTCTTCCTCTGCACAAAAGCCACAAAAAAAAATTGCCACAACCATCGCGAGATGAGTACATAAAGTACTCGCAAGACTTACGTGTGAGATAACAGAACTATAAATAGCTACATGCAAGCTTTATTTAAGTGGATGAGGCTTTGGACTCATTTTAGCATAAAGCAACATTTATTTGCAATAACATAATAGATTGAAGGCAATTTGGCAAAGCATTTTTAAATGTTGAAGTAACAACGAGATAATAACATAATAACAACAACAAGAACAATCTCGAAGTGACTAACCCAAGTCACCACAACAATAGCATGAACTCCCCGTTCATACCAACCATGTCAAGTTTTAATTAAAGGTTGTAGTCTAGTCTTGAACGACCTTACCAAGCATGTCCATAACCTAGGACGAGGCTATTCGAATAGTTTTATCCCTGCAGGGTGTACCACTGTACCCACACGTCAGACCGCCTTTCCTTTACGCACACTTAGAAGGTGTCTTTGTGCACGGCTAAGTCCTCTGAGACCTTTCCAAAGGATGAATGCTAATTATGAGCTGCACAACCCACGGGAGAAGGAGACATCACAACCTTCCGGAAGCTAATGCTCCTCCCACACTATACATATACATTTGTTTTTAAAACACACCAACCGAGCTCGCTCATAATTAACACCTCCTAGAGTACTTAGTCAAGAGGGTTCCATATGCCCCTCGCGTGGTTAGTATCTTGAAATCGCTTGGCTTAGTGACCCAAGTACTCGGTCCTTAGGGACCAGGCATACCACCACATCCAAAACCGCACCATCCATCCAATATGCCCAAGTCTAAATCAATCTTTTATTTTCAGTTTTTGATTTTACAAATTAAACAAAGCACAAGTGCTGGACATATAGGAGTAATAATCATTTTGAGTGATCAAGACCATCGACTAAGTCGATGATCGCCCATTCTACCGATAACTAAGCATGTCTAAGCAATTTACATCGAAACTACTAAGCGATAAGAGCTCATCCAACGAGCTCCCACCACAGCAAATAACCTAGGCTCATGGTAGTAGAGGATAAACAATTCCTACAGATTATGTAACTATAGGCTTGCTAGCGACATTTAACACAAAGTAGCATGCATACATAGAAGTAAAACAATATATTAAGCTTTAAAGTAATGGGACAATGAGGGAAATGATCAAACTGCTTGCCTTGTTGCTGGCCAAGCTGTGGCAGAGGGTCGCTCTCGGGATCACCACAAATGTCGAAGCCTAACGGAAAAGCGAGAAAGAACCGATAAGAACGACGAAACACAACAAAGACAGCACAACAAACGAACTCCAAAAGCCATGAAAAATTTACAGCAGCAAGACAATGATTTATCATGAATTTAGCAATAAGAACCAATTGATTTGGATTCTCAATGCAAAAGATATGATGAAATCAATTCTGCTCAGCCTATTAATTAGAAATATGCTACTGTTCATCGCAAAATTTTCTAGAATAGAAGTGAAGCTGAAATTTTTACTGTAAAACCAGCACCTCATGAGATGAATAACACAATTGAGTTCATCTCATTTGGAGCCATTGTGCACTCTCTACAAATTTTTAAAAACAAGAACTTGAACAAAATTATAATGCACAAGTCCTCAATTTCCTAACAGCAACATGCTCAAAACCAATTTTCACAGTGAGTTCACTAAGAGAGAAACCAACAAAGTTGGTCTCACCCAAAAATAGTCTATAGAGCATTAGTTATGTATTTTACAAGTTAAGCATTGATTTAAGTGCACATTTTAAAGTTGGTTTTAAAATCTAATGGCAAACTGTGCTCTGGAGCTGAACTCAACTTACAATCATTTTTGGATTAAAGTCAAGTTCAAGACAGAGCTAACACAATTTGAATGACCTCAAAAGGATTCAAAAGCGAAGAAGATATGAAATTCTAAAGTCTATACCTATTTCAGGTTTAACTAAGACCTCACTTGGAATTTCTAAACTCACAAGGGTATGGGAGGGCGTGAGCCACAGATCTCAGATCCAACGGCTCAAGATCTCCCAGAGAACATCACATACGCCAAGACGTGAAGGTCCGGAGGTCTGGACCTCTTAGCAACTCACATGCGCGAGGTGAGGGGGAGGTCGGGCCAGATCACGAAATCCAGCGG
This sequence comes from Phyllostachys edulis, assembly GCA_036346405.1. Lineage (NCBI taxonomy): Eukaryota > Viridiplantae > Streptophyta > Magnoliopsida > Poales > Poaceae > Phyllostachys > Phyllostachys edulis. Next base: position 4,840 of record JAYEVD010000895.1, read on the forward strand.
ACCACAACATGAGCAGGAGGTCCGGAGCGGACCAGATCTAAAGGGAGGTCCTCAGCGGTTGAGATCTTCCAAAGGAAGGTCCAAACTATCAAGATCTCCCCGAGGAAAATCTACATCGTCGAGGACCTCACGGGGAGGTCTGGGCCGGTCCAGATGTTCAAGGGAGGTCCTCGATGGTTCAGATCGTCCAAGGGAGGACCTTGACGGTCAAGATCTACCCGGGAGGCCATGAGCAGTGAGACAACCTAGGGAGGTCTAAGGGAGGTCCTAACGTCACAGACCTCCAGGGAGGTCTGGACGGCCACGATTGCGCAAGGGGAGGTCTTGGACGCTCCAGATCTCCTCGGAGGAGGTCTGGACGTCCCAGACCCAGCGCCTTAACTCGCGCACGCGCTTGGACATGAATAAATGCGCGCTGGACATCAAGGAGGTCCGCGCGCGCGGGAGGTCTTAAATGCGCACATTAAAGGGTGGATTTAAGGTAGTTAAGACGCCCCATTGATTACAATGATTGGGCATTTAAAACGGTGAATTTATGTCCTAAAAACGACAATGACACGCTCGGGACGTCCGACAAAATCCCGAGCGTGAAGAAGTGATCATCGCCGGCGATGTAGACCTCGCCGGCGAGATCCAATGGTACCGTTGGGTCCGCAATAACCATGCGCACCCAAAGGACCTCCTCTCAACGGCGGCGACGGCCTTGAACGCCGGCGAGCCGGAGAGGACAACGAAGACAAGCACACGGCAGAAACCAAAATGCAAAAGGGAAGCTCCGAGCGACATCCAACCAAGCGTGTGCCCAATTTAAAAGCTCCGCGACCTCATACATCGGGTGCCCAGCGCTAAAGGACTATCAGGAGTACCGGAGGTCCTAAGGTCTTTGAGGAGGTCGAGGAAGGAGGACCGGTCTTGGGGAGGAAGGGTGCTCCACGGCCAAAGCTTCAACTTCAAGCTCCACTTTGTCCCCTCTGCAAATGCCCAACAATATCAAGTTAGGCCTTGGTCCCGGAGGGTAGGGCACAACTGGAAGCAAGGAGAAAAGGAGGAAAAACTCCAGGGACCCTTGTCCACCGAGGAGCTTCAAGCTTCTCAACAATGGCGGCCAAGAGGGAGGAGAGAAAGCTCAAATGACACGGTGCAAGCTTAGAGCTTAGAAGTGTGCCAAAGAAGCTAAGGGAGGAACCCAATGGTGACTTATAGCTTTGAGTGAAGGGTATGAGTGGGGCTAAGCTCCATGGTGAGCTTAGCCCACGGGTTGGTCCATGGGGTGGACAAGACATAAAGGTTGACAAGCAAGGTGTCTTGACTGATAGGCGGAAAAGTGACCGCATTAAATCTTGGTCAACAAAGAGCTGATAAAGGTGCAGAGACTGGCGCGCGTGCTCCACCGCTCGAGCACGCATGCGCGCGAGGAAGGAGAAGAACGAGGGGAGGTCCTTATGACCGTTGGATAAGACACAGGGAGGTCCTAACCATCGGATCTCATTTTGAACCGTTATGTTTTAAGTGGTGGGAGGAGGTCCCGGCCACACGATCAAGGTGGGAGGTCGTGGCCCTCCGATTTCCTTAACGCGAAAACGCATGTGAGGAAAGGGACAGAGGTCCAAAGCGTTGGATCTCCATCCAGCAGTGCGGACCTCGGTGAGGACTTAACATGCACGCGATCAAAAGACATGAGGGAGGTCATGGCCTTTGGATTTAAATCCATGGGCACCGACACGATGGGGAGGAATCGATATGATGCGCAACGAGCAAGGGAGGTCGGGACCGTTAGATTTAGATCTAAGGGTTCCGATCAAAAGAGGTGGAGGTCCTGAGCTTGCGCAACGCACAAGGGAGGTCAGGGCCTTTAGATTTAGATCTAAGGGCTACGATCCCACGTCTTGTTGGGAGGTCAGTGCGCATGAGACAAAAAGGAGGTCGTGACCGTAGATTTTAATCTAACGGTGCACAACAAAAGATGGGGAAGGTTGTGAGTGCTTGATAACACGGGGAGGTCGTGAGCTGTTGGATTTGATCCAATGGCTCGACCTAGGTTAAGTGGGAGGTTTGTTTAGTTTAGGTTGAGAGGAGGAGGTCGGGGCCATGGATCTTGGATCCAAGGGCTATGACCTCACGCAGTGGGATGACCGATTGAGTATGTTGAGGAGGAGGTCGTGGTGTTGGATTTGATCCAACGGCTCGACCTCAACAAATGGGATGACCTCATTGCGATGGTTTAACGACTCGAGGAGGTCTTTAAGGTTTAACACGGGGAGGTCATGACCGTGGATCTTTGATCCAGCAGTTCACGACTGATGAGGTGGGGAGGTCTGAGGTGCGTTGGTTGAGGGGGGAGGTCGTGGCCTTTGGATTGGATCCAACGGCTACGACCTCATCAAGGTGGGGAAGGAGGTCAGATGGGGTTGGGCTGGACCAGCTTTGCAAAGTGGCTAGCCCAAGGAACAGTGTAGGCTTTTAAATTTAGTTTTTAACAGCTGAAACTTAGCAGAATTATTTGAGATAGCAAATGAACTCCAAATTTGATGAAATTTTAACTGGAGCTTGCTGACAACGAGACCAACCTTGCATAAAATTTCCAGAGGTTATTATGCAATGCATTTTTCTCAGAAAATTCATGAAGGTTGTTTAAAGGATTGTTTTGCCTCCAAAAATTATCAACAAGTGTTATAACTCATGATATTTTTCAGAAGGGGTCCCATATCAGTTTTTTTTTGGGACCAAGGAAAATATATTCCAAATGTTTGGCACAAGATTTAAGATAATTGGAAAATGAGTTTGATTTTTGGTCAACAAGAGCTTTGTGTTTTTGGATTACACAACTCTTGGACAAAAATCACATGAGATTTTAGGGTTTTTCAGGATGTGAGAAAAAGTTTTAATTTCTACACATATAATTATACTTGATTAACCCTAATTATACATTTGGGATGTTACATGTTAGCTCTGTCTTGAACTTAACTTTAATCCAAAAATGATTGTAAGTTGAGTTCAGCTCGAGCACCTGAGTTAGCCACTAGGTTTTAAAACTCCCTTTGAATATACACTCAAAATTTATGTTTAACTTGTAAAACCCATAACTAATGCTCTGTAGGTTATTTGTGAGTAAACCCAATTTTGTTAGCTTCCTCTAATAATGAACTCACTGTGAGAATTAGTTCTGAGCATGTTGCTGTTATAGAAATGAGGACTTGTGCATTATAATTTTGTTCAAGTTCTTGTTTTTGAAAAATTATAGAAAGTGCATAATAGCTCCAAATGAGATGAACTCAATTGTGTTATTCATCTCATGAGGTGCTGGTTTTACAATAAAAATCTCAGCCTCACCACTTTTCTAGAAAATGTTGCCTCATAATTAAATTAGTGAATAGTGCAGTTTGGTAATTTTTAGGGCTGAGCAGAATTGTTTTGCTCATATCTTTTGCATTGAGAATCCAAATCCATTGGTTCTTGTTGCAAAATTTCCTAAAAATCATCCCTTGCTTCTGTAGAAAATTCAGGGTATTTGGAGTTCGTTTGCTGTGCTGTCTTTGTTGCCTTTCGTCGTTCTTATCGGTTCTTTATCGCTTTTCCGTTAGGTTTCGACATTTGTGGTGATCCCGAGAGCGACCCTCTGCCACAATTTGAGCAACAGCAACAAGGCAAGCAGTTTGACCATTTCCCATCATGTCCCATTACTTTAGAGCTTAATACTTTGTTTTACTTCTATGTATGCATGCTACTTTGTGTTAAATGTCGTTAGTAATCCTATAGTCGCATAATCTGTAGGAATTCTTTATCCTCTACTACCAATGAGCCTAGGTTATTCGCTGTGGTTTGAGCTCGTTGGATGAGCTCTTATCACTTAGTAGTTGCGTTTCCTACTGCTTAGACATGCTTAGCTATCGGTAGTATTGGGCGATCATCGACTTAGTCGATGATCTTGATCACTCAAAATGATTATTACTCCTATATGTCCAGCACTTGTGCTTTGATTAATTGTAAAATCAAAAGCTGAAAATAAAAGATTGATTTAGACTTGGGCATATTGGATGGATGGTGCGGTTTTGGAATGTGGTGGTATGCTGGGTCCCTAAGGACCGAGTACTTGGGTCACTAAGCCAAGCGCTTTTGCGTACTAACCACGCGAGGGCATATGGAACCCCTCTTGACTAAGTACTCTAGGAGGTGTTAATTATGAGCGAGCTCGGTTGGTGTGTTTTCAAAAACAAATGTATATGTATAGTGTGGGAGGAGCATTAGCTTAGGGTAGGTCGTCTAATGTCTCCTTCTCCCGTGGGTTGTGCAGCTCGTAATTAGCATTCATCCTTTGGAAAGGTCTCGTAGGACTTAGCGTGTGCAGCACACCTTCGGAAGTGTGCGTAAAGGAAAGGCGATCGGCGTGTGGGTACAAGTGGTACACCCGCAGGATAAAACTATTGAATAGCCTCGCCCTAGGTTATGGACATGCTTGGTAAGGTCGTTCAAGACTAGTCTCAAACTTTTAATTAAAACTTGATGGGTTGGTATGAATGGATGTTCATGCTATTGTTGTGGTGACTTGGGTTAGTCACTTCCAGGATTGTTCTTGTTGTTGTTATTATGTTATTATCGCGTTGTTATTTCAACAATTAAACATGCTTTGTCAAATTGCTTTCAATCTACTATGTTGTTGCAAACGAAACTTGCTTTATGCTAAAATGAGTCCAAAGCCTCATCCACTTAAATAAAGCTTGCATGTAGCTAAATTATAGTTACTGTTATCTTACACGTCGGTCTTGCAGTACAATAAACAAGTTATTGTACTCATTTGCTTTGCTTAACAACTTTGTTGCAGAGGAGGTAGAGCCCAAAGGGCTTTACTTTTCTTGTTGTCTTGGTGGTTGGGAGAGCGACTAGCTTGGCGGTCGGTCGATTGCCTTGTGGGCTAAAGGCACTTGGTTGGCTCTTATTTTGGCCATCTTTATGGCACTTTTGCTTCATTGTTATCTTTTTGTAATTATTGTTATTTGGCCTAAGGGCCTCTCTTTTGTAATATCTATTCCATATTAATGTTAACTTCGGTTTGTTGCTTATGTACTATGTGTTGTATGGAATTGATGCATTCTTTTGTTGTGAGGTATGTGTCTTGCATTCAGGAAGTATACATCTCTCGAGACCGAAGTTTATTTGGTTGATAATACTAGGGTCAATTGGATGACTAAGTATTATGAGCCTAATAAATCCGGGTGCTCACATGTTGATCGTGGTGCGAGATCACATTAATAATTATTGTGCCAAGACTGGGTGGTCTTTTGGCAGGGTTAATTACAAAATGTTTAGCTTGGGCAAGAAGGTCGGGAGTGAGTAGTGGATGCTTCATTTTGGGGTTGTGGATGTCTTGCTCGAGCACAATTAAGGACTTAACTTTGTGTCTCATTGATCTGGGCCAATCGGTTGCAACCACAAGATCACTTTATGGGGTGGTGCAGGCTGAATAATTAGCAATGAGATGGCTTGGTGCTGTTGTGGTTGATGCGTGTGAGACGCCGGCGCAAGAGGGGGCACCCCATAACCCTGCGGACTTCTAGACCAAAGGGGGGGAATTGCGAAACCTTAGCGGGCAGCTCCGAGTCATTTCAAAGCTTTGTAAAGGCCTTGCCGCGCTCTCTAGACTACTCACCTTCGGAAGTGAGTAAGGGTGACCGGAACCCGTCCCGCTAGAGAGACCGTGGATTGTGGGTAAAGTTGTACACCTCTGCAGAGTGTAAAATCTATTCGAATAGCCAAGTCCTTGGTTATGGACATGCCCGGTGAATATGGTGCAAGGGGTAGCTTTGTGAAATTGTGTCCCTGGGTGCTTCTGCGAGAGACTGTGGCTTTGCCTCGAAGAGACCTTGGCCGGCTTTAGAGGGGTCATGGTTGGCTCGAGATGAGGTCGAGGCGGGTTGGGAACTCTCGGCGGGTGCTCGGGGTGGTCGTGGTGAGGTCTGGTCATGGGTGTGACCAGACCTCCCACGGTTGGTCTTTGGAACTTTGGAGTGGGTGCTCAGTGGGTTTTGGGAGTGGAGGGTGCTCACGACCTCCTCGAAAACAAATGTACTTATGTATTATTGTTTTAACTCGAGCATTTCAATCTACTTATATTATTTGTTGTCAAATCTTGCTTTTACTTAACTAACCTTCTGACTCTCTTTTGGCAAGCCTTGCATGATTACTTATTGCATGCACTCCCCACGGCTTCTTCGAGTACATTCAATGTACTCATGGCTTTTGCCCTCTGTTTTAATCAGCAGTTGCAGTTCCAGGGAGCTCAAAGCTCGGTGAAGAAGAGGTCTTTGGAGACCTTGCGACCTAGGGGACGTCCTCCACTCGATAGCCGGTGGGCTGATCGGTTGGACCTACCGTTAACGTTTTTGCTTTCCGCTGTTCTTGCTCTTTTGTTGTAGCCCATGAGGCAAACTCCTGTAAGAAGCTTGGCCAGTTTGGTCTTTAATATTATTTGTTGTTCTATCTCTTGCTCTTCTTAGTTTGTGTATGGACTTGATTACACTTGTGTTAGATCTGCAGGCGAGCTAGCCAATCCGTTCTGGGACTAGCTCGTGGCAGGCGAGGATCTCCAGGAGGTCCTCACGGGACTTAGCACTGGGAGGTCTGTCGGACCTCTCGTGATATACTAAGAGGTGCTACTAAGCGGTGGTTGGCCAAGACCTCCAGGAGGTCTGAAGACCTCTGGGAGGTCCTGGTGGACCTCGCTGGTGGTTGGCCACGACCTCCAGGAGGTCTTGCAGACCTCCTGGGAGGTCCTAGTAGACCTCCCTCGGGAAGTACCGCAAAAAAAAAAAAATAAAGGGTCCTCCGGACCTTTCTTTGTATATCACGGGGTGGTTCGTCTGGCGAGTACTTGGGTCACTAAGCCCAGCGATTTTGCGTGCTAACCACACGAGGGGCATATGGAACCCCTCTTGACTAAGTACTTTGGGCGGTGTTAATTGGGGTCGCTTCGGTTGGTGTGTTTTAAAGATAAAATATGTGTGTGATGTGGGAGGAGCATTAGCTTCCGGGTAGGTTGTGTGATGTCTCCTTCTCCCGTGGGTTGTGCGACTCGAATTAGCATTGTCCATTGGAAATGTCTCGTAGGACTTAGCCGTCTTAGGCATACCAAAGGTAGTGTGCCTAAAGGAAAGGCGATGCGGCGTGTGGGAATAAAGTGGTACACCTGCAGGATAAAACTATTGAATAGCCTCGTCCTAGGTTATGGACATGCTTGGTAAGGTCGTTCAAGACTAGACTACAACCTTTAATTAAAACTTGACATGGTTGGTATGAGCGGGATTTCATGCTATTGTTGTGGTGACTTGGGTTGGTCACTTCGGGTTGTTCTTGTTGTTGTTACCTTGTTATTTATCTCGTTGTTATTTCAACAATTAAAAATGCTTTGTCAAATTGCTTTCAATCTACTATATTATTGCAAATGAAAACTTGCTTTGTGCTTAAATGAGTCCAAAGCCTCATCCACTTAAATAAAGCTTGCATATAGCTAAATTATAGTTCTGTTATCTTACGTCGTCTTGCGAGTACAATAAACAATTTATTGTACTCATTTGCTTTGCTTAACAACTTTGTTGCAGAGGAGGTAGAGCCCAAAGGGCTTTACTTACATGTTGTCTTGATGGTTGGGAGAGCGACTAGCTTGGCGGTCGATCGGATTGCCTTGTGGGCTAAAGGCACCTTTGGTTGGCTCTTATTTTGGGCCATCTTTATGGCACTTTTGCTTCATTGTGTATCTTTGTAGTTTTGTTGTTATTTGGCCGAAGGCCCTCTTTTGTAATAACCTATCCTTATTAATATTAACCACGGTTTGTTGCTTATGTTCTATGTGTTGTATGGAATTGATACATTCTTTTGTTGTGAGGTATGTATACTGCATTCTGGGGAGTATACATCTCTCGAGACTGGGTTTATTTGGTTGATAATACTAGGGTCAATTGGATGACTAAGTATTAAGACGAGTACACTGTCATGTCATTTGGCTTAACCAATGCTCCTGCCTTGTTCATGAATCTCATGAATTCGGTATTCATGGAGTACTTGGATAAGTTTGTCGTGGTCTTCATCGATGATATCCTTATCTACTCCAAGAACGATGAGGAACACGCCGAGCATCTGAAGCTTGTGTTAGGCAAGCTACGTGAGCACCATTTGTCTGTGAAGTTCAAACAAGTCGCGATTCAGTTGAAGGAAGTGGCTTTCTTAGGCCATATTCTTTCAGCAGGGGGCGTAGCCGTTGATCCTAGCAAGGTCAGCGATGTTCTTTCATGGAGTCAGCCTGCTTCGGTCACCGATGTACGGAGTTTTCTCGGTTTAGCGGGATATTATCGTCGCTTTATCGAGAACTTCTCCAAGATCGCGAAGCCGATGACGGAGTTGCTCAAGAAGGACAAGAAGTTCGTGTGGTCCGCTGAGTGTGAGGAAAGTTTCCAGATACTCAAAAGCGTTTGACCACGCTCCGTTCTTGTTCTTCCCGATATCCATCGAAGCTTCGATATCTTTTGCGATGCTTCTCGTCGAGGCCTCGGTTGTGTCCTTATGCAAGAAGGCAAGGTAGTGGCCTATGCATCAAGGCAATTGAGACCTCATGAGCTTAACTATCCTACCCATGATTTGGAGTTAGTGCTGTGATTCATGCACTTAAGATCTGGCGACATTACCTAATGGGTAATCGTTGTGAAGTGTATTCGGATCACAAAAGCTTAAAGTACTTGTTCACACAGGCTGACCTGAACCTCAGGCAAAGGAGATGGTTGGAGTTGATCAAGGACTATGATGTGGGTATTCACTACCATCCGGGCAAGACTAATGTCGTTCCGATGCGCTTTAGTCAAAGCGCATTGCAATGCCTTGTTGTCCAGGGAGCTTCAGCCCGCTCTTCTGGGAGAATTTCAGCGTCTCAACTTGGGGTTAGTTGAGCATGGTTCTCTCGCTGCCTTAGTTGTGCAACCAACCTTGGTGGATCGGATCAAGTCCGCTCAGCAGTCGGATGTTGGAGTGAGCCACATCAAGGCAAATGTCAAGAACGGAACAACCAAGTGCTTTTCTGAGGATGAGCATGGTGTTGTGAGGTTCGGGCAACGCCTCGTGGTTCCAAAGGTCATGGAATTGTGGAATTTAATCCTCCGCGAAGCCCATGATTCGCCTTTATCCATTCATCCCGGGGCCACAAAGATGTATCAAGATCTCCGCCAGAGATTTTGGTGGACCCGAATGAAGAGGGAGATCGCGAAGTTCGTTGCCGAGTGCGACGTGTGTCGTCGTGTCAAGGCCGAAAGCATCGGCGTCAGCGAGATCGCTTGACCTTTGCCAATTCCTGAGTGGAAGTGGGAGTCGATCGGAATGGATTTCATCACCGGTCTACCCACGTCCCCGAAGAAGAATGGTGCCATTTGGGTCGTCATCGATCGATTGACTAAGGTGGCACATTTCCTTCCCATCAAGACTGAACCTCGGGTAGGTCTTTTGGCGGAACTCTATATCGCCCGCATCGTGAGTTTGCACGGTGTGCCAAAGACGATTGTGTCGGATCGTGGATCCCTTTTCACGTCTCGTTTTTGGCATAGCTTGCAAGAAGCTATGGGAACTCGTCTTGCTTTCAGCACGGCATTTCACCCCCAAACTGATGGTCAGACCGAGAGGGTCAACCAAGTTTTGGAAGACATGCTTCGTGCTTGTGTCCTTTCATATGGAAAGCATTGGGAGAAATGCTTGCCATTCGCCGAAGTTTTCTTATAACAACGACTTTCGGGCCGGTCTCGGCATGGCACCATTCGAGGCCTTATGCGGAGAAAGTGTAGAACCCGTTGAACTGGTGAGAGACGGTGAGAGACCTCTCTTTGGCGGACTCAATCAATGAGGCCGGCGCCAAGTCCAAATTTTATTCGTGGCGTTTGCGCGCAGTACTCAATCGAGCAAAAGAGCTATGCGGATCGCCGTCGGCGTGAGTTGCGTTTTGAGCCTAATGACTTTGTTTATCTCAAGGTCTCTCCTTTGAAGGGCCATCAACGTTTGGCGTCAAGGGCAAGTTGGCTCCTCGATATGTCGGTCCCTACCGCGTTATCGAGAAGAAGGAGCTGTTGCCTATAAGTTGGAGTTGCCGGCTGCACTTGAGGGGTACATGATGTTTTCCATGTGTCCCGGCTTAAGAAGTGCCTCCGTGTTCCAAGCGAGGAAGCTCCGTTGGAAACCCTCGATGTCGTGAAGATTTGACCTATCGCGAGCACCTCTGACGCGTGCTCGATGAGTCTGAGCGAAGGACAAGGAATAAGACCATCAAGTTCCTTAAAGTTCGATTGGTCGAACCATTCCGAGGATGAGGCTACTTGGGAAAGAGAAGATCGTCTGCGTGCGGACTATCCATCTTTCTTTATCGAGTGAGCCAAATCTCGGGACGAGATTTTGTAAGGGGGAGATTTTGTAACATCCCAAATGTATAATTAGGGTTATTCAAGTATAATTATATGTGTAGAAATTAAAACTTTTTCTCACATCTTGAAAACCCTAATCATTCATGTGATTCTTGTCCAAGAGTTGTGTAATCTAAAAACACCAAGCTCTTGTTGACCCAAAAGTCAAACTCATTTTCCGATTGTCTAAATCTTGTGCCAAACATCTGGAATATATTTTCCTTGGTCCCAAAACTGATGTGGGACCCTCTGAAAAATATCACAAGTTGTAAAACTAGTTTGATAAATTTTGGAGGTAAAACAATCCTTTAAACAACCTTAATGAATTTCCTGAGAAAAATGCATTGCATAATAACCTCTGAAAATTTTATGTCAGGTTAATCTCATTGTCAGCAAGCTCCTGTAAAAATTTCATGAATTTTGGAGTTGAATTGCTATCCCAAACAATCCTGCAAAGTCTCAGCTGTTAGAAATTAAACTTAGCATGGCACTGTTCCTTGGGCTAGCCACCTTGCAAAGCTGGTCCAGCCCAACCCCATCTGACCTCCTCTCCACCTTGATCAGGTCGCAGCCGTTGGATTTACATCCAACCGCCACGACCTCCTCCGCGGTCAACACCGCAAAGACCTCCTCACCTCACCAGGTCATAACCGTTGGATCAAAGATCCACGGTCATGACCTCCCCTGTGTGTTAAACCGCAAAGACCTCCCTTCGATATCTATCACCTTGTCCAGGTCATAGCCCTTGGATTAAGATCCAACCGCTCCTGACCTCCCCTTGTTATCAAACCTCAAAAACCACCTTCCACCTTGGCGAGGTCATAGTCATGGATTTACATCCAACCACTCGACCTCCCTCACCGTTAAGCTAAGCAAACTTCCCACCTACATGAGGTCACAGCCATTGGATCAAAATCCATGGTCGCGACCTCCTCCTCTTAAGCTAACTATCGACCTCCTTTGCACTCACTTGAGGTCGAGCCGTTGGATCGAGATCCAACGACCCACGACCTCCCTCAAAATATCCAGCGACAAGACCTCCCTATCTCATATTGTGCACCGTTGATTTGAAATCCACTGATCACGACCTCCTCCTGGTCTCATGCGCATCAAATCTCCCCACAAGACGTGAGGTCGTTGCCCTTAGATCTAAATCCAAAGGCCATGATCTCTGTGTGTCTTGTGCAAGCTCAAGACCTCCTTTGCGCCACGTGCGAGGCTCAGACCTCCCTATTTTGATCACCACCGTTGGATCAAAATCCAAAGGTCTTGACCTCCTCGCGCTTCACGCAAAGCCTCGAGACCTCCTTTGGTTGTGTGCCCTTGGATTTTAATCCAAAGGCCATGACCTCCCCTCATGTCTTATGTTCGTGCAGTTAAGACCTCACAGAGGTCCGCACTGCTGGATGGAGATCCAACGCTTTGGACCTCTGTCCTATTTCCCCACGTCGCTTCACATTAAGGAAATCGAGGGCCACGACCTCCCATCCTTGATCGTGTGGTGGGACCTCCTCCCGATCATTTAGGCGAACGGTTCAAAATTGTCATCCGATGGTTAGGACCTCCCCGGTCTTATCCAACGGTCATAAGGACCTCCTGTTCTTCTCCTTCCTGCACGCTGCAAGCTCGAGCAAAGTGAGTTAATGCACGCTGCCACTGTGTACTTTTCATGACTCTTTCTTGACCCGCATTTAATGCAGGTCAGCTTTCCGTCTCTCGGGTCAGCTCAGGCCTGCACCTTGTCAACCTCATGTCCTTGCCACCCCATGGACCAACCCGTGGGCTAAGCTCACCATGGAGCTTAGCCCCAGCTCATAACCTTCACCACAGGCTATAAGTTACCCCTTGGAATCCTCCCTTGGCTTCCTTTGCACACAATTGCTCTCAGCCTTGCACTTTGTGCGTGGCTGAGCTCCTCCTCCACTAACCGACCTCCTCTTTGGCGGTGCCATTGTCAAGGTCTTTGGAGCTTCTCTGGTTCAGAGTTCGGTGGCTCCTTTTCAAACCCTCGCTCACTGTTGCTCCCAAAACCTCTTGGAAGTTAACCCTAACTTAATTTGTTTGGGCATTTTTCAGAGGTGGACAAAGTTGAGCTTGGAGCTGGTGCCTTGGGCTGTGAAGCTTCATTGTCTTCCCCAACTCCGGTCATCACCTCCACGACCTCCCCAGCACCTTAGGACCTCCAGGTACTCCTCCTGTTAGTCCTTTAGTCGCTGGCACCCGCTTGAATGCATGTTGCGGAGCTTATGTTTGGGCACACGCTTGGATGTCGCGCGGAGCTCCTTTTTGCGTTTGCGGTTTTGGCCGTGCTGGCCTTCATTTTGCCCTCTCCGGCTCGCCGGCGTTCAAGGCCGTCGCCGCCGTTGAGAGGAGGTCCGTTAGTGCGCATGGTTATTGCGAACCGCGGTACCATTGATGTCGCCATGAGGTGCAGATCGCGGCGATGACCATCTCTTCAAACCCGGTCTTTGTCGGATGAAAGCGGCGTAGCCGTTGTCGTTTTAGGACAGAGATTTGCCGAGTTTAATGCGCTCATCATGTGCTCAAATCATTGAAATCATTGGGCGTCTTAAATGCATTTAATCCTCACTTTGCGGCGTATTTAAGACCTCCGCTGACCTCCTCGCTGTCCCTGCGCATTTATTCCATGTCCGAAGCGTGGTCGTGAGCTCTGGGATGTCCATGACCTCCTCCGAGGAGATCTGGAGCGCCCAAGACCTCCCTGCGCGATCGTGGCCGTCCAGACCTCCTCGGAGGTGCTGTGGACGTTAGGACCTCCTTAGGACCTCCCTAGGTTATCTTAGCCGCTCATGACCTCCCGGGTAGATCTTGACCGTCAAGGTCCTCCCTCGAGACGATCTGAACCATCGAGGACCTCCCTTGGAACATCTGGACCGTCCAGGACCTCCCCTGTGAGGTCTTGACGATGTAGATCTTCCTTAGGGAGATCTTGATAGTTTAGATCTTCCTTTGGAAGATCTCAACCGTTGAGGACCTCCCCCTTTAGATCTGGTCCGTCCCGGACCTCCCCTCGTCGTTGTGGTCCGTTGGATTCTCCATCTACGGCCACGACCTCCCCTTACCTCGCGCATGTACGTTGCTAGGAGGTCCAGGACCTCTGGACCTCGTGAGCGCGTGTGTGTTGTTCTCCTGGGAGGTCTCGAGCCGTCAGATCTGAGATCTGTGGCTCATGTCCTCCCCGGCCTGTGTGTTTTTCTTTAGAAATTCCATTGAAGTCTTAATTATAAACAGAATAAGGTATAAACTTTAGAATTTCTTATCTTTTTCATTTTAATTCCAATTGAGGTCATTCAAATTGTGTTAGTTCTGTCTTGGACTTGACTTTAATCTAAAAATGATTGTAAGTTAAGTTCAGCCCCAGAGCACAGTTTACCATTAGATTTTAAGATTAACTTTAAATGTGCACTCAAATTAGTGCTTAACTTGTAAAATACATAACTAATGCTCTGTAGATTATTTTTGAGTGAGACCAACTTTGTTGGTTTCCTCCATTAATGGTCTTGCTATGAACATTAGTTTTGAGCATGTTGCTGCTAGGAAAATGAGGACTTGTGCATTATAATTTTGTTCAAGTTCTTGTTTTTGAAAATTTGTAGAGAGTGCAATATAGCTCCAAATGAGATGAACTCAATTGTGTTATTCATCTCATGAGGTGCTGGTTTTACAGTAAATATTTCAGCTTCACTTCTGTTCTAGAAAATGTTGCCTCATAATTAAATTAATGAATAGTGCAGTTTGGTATTTTAGGGGCTGAGCAGAATTGTTTTGCTCATAACTTTTGCATTGAGAATCCAAATCAATTGGTTCTTATTGCAATATTCCCTAAAAATCACCCTCTTGCTGCTGTAGAAAATTCAGAGAATTTGGAGTTCGTTTGTTGTGCTGTCTTTGTTGTTTTTCGTCGTTCTTATCGGTTCTTTCTCGCCTTTCCGTTAGGTTTCGACATTTGTGGTGATCCCAAGAGTGACCCTCCGCAACAAATTGATCAGCAACAGCAAGGCAAGCAGTTTGATCATTTCCATCATTGTCCCATTACTTTAAAGCTTAATATATTGTTTTACTTCTATGTATGCATGCTACTTTGTGTTAAATGTCGCTAGCAATCCTATAGTTGCATAATCTGTAGGAATTGTTTATCCTCTACTACCATGAGCCTAGGTTATTTGCTGTGGTTTGAGCTCGTTGGATGAGCTCTTATCACTTAGTAGTTTCGATTAAATTGCTTAGACATGCTTAGTTATCGGTAGAATGGGCGATCATCGACTTAGTCGATGGTCTTGATCACTCAAAACTGATTATTACTCCTATATGTCCAGCACTTGTGCTTTGATTAATTTGTAAAATCAAAACTGAAAATAAAAGATTTATTTAGACTTGGGCATATTGGATGGATGGTGTGGTTTTTGGATGTGGTGGTATGCCGGGTCCCTAAGGACCGAGTACTTGGGTCACTAAGCCAAGCGATTTTGCGTGCTAACCACACGAGGGCATATGGAACCCCTCTTGACTAAGTACTTTGGGCGGTGTTAATTGGGGTCGCTCGGTTGGTGTGTTTTAAAGATAAAATGTGTGTGTGATGTGGGAGGAGCATTAACTTCCGGGTAGGTTGTGTGATGTCTCCTTCTCCCGTGGGTTGTGCGACTCGAATTAGCATTGTCCATTGGAAATGTCTCGAGGACTTAGCCGTGCTTGGCATACCAAAGGTAGTGTGCCTAAAGGAAAGGCGGTCTGTGTGGGTGCAGTGGTACACCCCTGCAGGATAAAACTATTCAATAGCCTCGCCCTAGGTTATGGACATGCTTGGTAAGGTCGTTCAAGACTAGACTACAACCTTTAATTAAAACTTGACATGGTTGGTATGAACGGGAGTTCATGCTATTGTTGTGGTGACTTGGGTTAGTCACTTCCAGGTTGATCTTGTTGTTGTTACTATGTTATTATCTCGTTGTTACTTCAACATTTAAAAATGCTTTGCCAAATTGCCTTCAATCTATTATGTTATTGCAAATAAATGTTGCTTTATGCTAAAATGAGTCCAAAGCCTCATCCACTTAAATAAAGCTTGCATATGGCTAAATTATAGTTCTGTTATCTTACACGTCGGTCTTGCAGTACAATAAACAATTTATTGTACTCATTTGCTTTGCTTAACAACTTTGTTGCAGAGAGGTAGAGCCCAAAGGGCTTTACTCGTGAGTTGTCTTGATGGTTGGGAGAGCGACTAGCTTGGCGGTTCGGTCGATTGCCTTGTGGGCTAAAGGCACTTGGTTGGCTCTTATTTTGGGCCATCTTTATGGCACTTTTGCTTCCATTGTGTATCTTTGTAGTTTTGTTGTTATTTGGCGGAAGGCCCTCTTTTGTAATAACCTATCCTTATTAATATTAACTTCTGGTTTGTTGCTTATGTTCTATGTGTTGTATGGAATTGATACATTCTTTTGTTGTGAGGTATGTATACTGCATTCTGGGGAGTATACATCTCTCGAGATTGGGTTTATTTGGTTGATAATACTAGGGTCAATTGGATGACTAAGTATTATGAGCTTAATAAATCCGGGTGCTCACACGCACCGTTGGATGGAGATCCAATGCCTTGGACCTCCGAATCCCATTTTCCCACGTGCGCTTACACATTAAGGAAATCGGAGGGCCACGACCTCCCCATCCTTGATCGTGTGGATGGGACCTCCTCCTAGTCATTTGAGCGTAACGGTTCAAAAACCACATCGGACGGCCAGGACCTCCCCGTGGGCTTATCCAACGGTCAAAATGACCTCCCCTGTTCTTCTCCTTCCTTGGTCACGCATGCGTGGCCCTGAGCAAGGAGTTAATGCCCAGCCTGTCCACTATGTACTTATAACAACTCTTTGCTGACCCGCATTAAATGCAGGTCAGCCTTCCGCCCCTCCTGTCCACACAGACCTGTCACCATGTCAGCCTCGTGTCTTGTCCAACCCCTTGAACCGAGCCATGGGCTAAGCTCACCATGAGCTTAACCCGGGGTCTATGACCTCTTTTGCCCTAGCTATAAAACCTCCCCCCTTGTTTCCGTGGCTTCCTTTGCACACCATTATCCCTTGCTTGCACCCCTGCTTATGAGCTCTAAACCACCAAAGCTATCTTGGCCGCCATTGTTGAGAAGCTTGAAGCTCCTCGGTGGACAAGGGTCCCTGGAGTTTTTCCTCCTTTTCTCCTTGTTTCCATTTGTGCCCTGCCCTCTGGGACCAAGTCCTAACTTGATTTGTTGGGCATTTGCAGAGGGGGACAAAGTGGAGCTTGGAGTTGAAGCTTTGGCCGTGGAGCACCCTTCCTCCCCGGCACCGGTCCTCCCTTCCTCGACCTCCTCAGCACCTTAGGACCTCCAGGTACTCCCTGATAGTCCTTTAGCGCTGGGCACCCGCATGTATGAGGTCGCGGAGCTTTTAAATTGGGCACCCGCTTGGATGGATGTCGCGCGGAGCTTCCCTTTTGCATTTTGGATTTTGCCGTGTGCTTGTTTTCGTTGTCCTCTCCGGCTCGCTGGCGTTCAAGGCCGTCGCCGCCGTCGAGAGGAGGTCCATGGGGTGCGCATGGTTATTGCGGACCCAACGGTACCATTGAGGTCGCCCGGCGGTCTCAGATCGCGGCGATGACCACGTCTTTGAACCCGGGTCGTTGTCGGACAAAACAGCAGCGCCGTTGCCATTTTTAGGACAAGGATCCACCGCGTTAATGCGCTCATCATTTGCTCAATCATTGAAATCATTGGCATGTCTTAAATGCATTTAATCCTCACCTTGCGCGTATTTAAGACCTCCCGCGCGCGGACCTCCTCGTTGTCCCGCGCGCATTTAACCTCTTGTCCAAGCACGTGCGTGCGTCGCGAGCTCTGGGACGTCCATGACCTCCTCCGAGGAGATCTGGAACGTCCAAGACCTCCCCTTGTGAAATCGTGGCCGTCCAGACCTCCCTGGAGGTCTGTGACGTTAGGACCTCCCTTTAGGACCTCCCCTAGGTCATCTTAGCCGTTCATGACCTCCCCGAGTGGATCTTGACCGTCAAGGTCCTCCCTCGGACGATCTGAACCATCGAGGACCTCCCTTGGAACATCTGGACCGTCCAAGACCTCCCCTATGAGGTCCTGACGATGTAGATCTTCCTCGGGGAGATCTTGATAGTTTAGATCTTCCTTTGGAAGATCTCAACCATTGAGGACCTCCCCCGTGTGATCTGAGCCGCTTATGACCTCCCATGTCTTTAGGGTTTTTAGAAATTCCAGTGAACTCCTAAGTATAAACTGAAATAAGGTATAGCTTTAGAATTTCATATCTTTGTCATTTTAAATCCAAATGAGGTCATTCAAGTTGTGTTAGCTCTGTCTTGAACTTGACTTTAATCCAAAAATGATTGTAAGTTGAGTTCAGCTTCAGAGCACAGTTTTGCCATTAGATTTTAAAACTCACTTTAAATATACACTCAAATTGATGCTTAACTTGTAAAATACATAACTAATGCTCTGTAGATTATTTTTGGGTGAGACCAACTTTGTTGGTTTCCTCTATTAATGAACTTACTGTGAACATTAGTTTTGAGCATGTTGCTGTTATGAAAATGAGGACTTGTGCATTATAATTTTGTTCAAGTTCTTGTTTTTGAAAGATTTTAGAAAGTGCATAATAGCTCCAAATGAGGTGAACTCAATTGTGTTATTCATCTCATGAGGTGCTGGTTTTACAGTAAAAATTTCAGCTTCACTTCTATTCTAGAAAATGTTGCCTCATAATTAAATTAGTGAATAGTGCAGTTTGGTATTTTTAGGCTGAGCAGAATTGATTTCATCATATCTTTTGCATTAAGGATCCAAATCAATTGGTTCTTGTTGCTAAATTCATGATAAATCCTTGTCTTGCTGCTGTAAAATTTTCATAGCTTTCGGAGAAGTTTCTCTGTTGCGTCTTTTTGGTTTTTCGTCGTTCTTATCGATTCTTTCTCGCTTTTCCGTTAGGCTTCGACATTTGTGGCGATCCCGAGAGTGACCCTCTGCCACAACTTGGCCAGCAACATCAAGGCAAGCAGTTTGATCATTTCCATCATTGTCCCATTACTTTAAAGCTTAATATATTGTTTTACTTCTATGTATGCATGCTACTTTGTGTTAAATGTCGCTAGCAATCCTATAGTTGCATAATCTGTAGGAATTGTTTATCCTCTACTACCACGAGCCTAGGTTATTTGCTGTGGTGGGAGTTCGTTGGATGAGCTCTTATCACTTAGTAGTTGCGTTTTCTACTGCTTAGACATGCTTAGTAACGGTAGTAATGGGCGATCATCGACTTAGTCGATGGTCTTGATCACTCAAAACTGGTTATTACTCCTATATGTCCAGCACTTGTGCTTTGATTAATTTGTAAAATCAAAAAACTGAAAACAAAAGATTGATTTAGACTTGGGCATATTGGATGGATGGTGTGGTTTTTGGATGTGGTGGTATGCCTGAGTCAACAAGGACCGAATTCTTGCGCCATTGATCCAAGCAATTATGCGTGCTAACCACACGAGGGGGATATGGGACCTCTCTTGACTAAGTACTTTGGGCGGTGCTAATTGGGATCGCTCGGTTGGTGTGTTTTAAAGATAAAATGTGTGTGTGTGTGGTGTGGGAATGGAACAGTAGCAGGCCGGTTAGGCTGTCTATTGTGTCCTTATCCCGTGGGTTGTCTTGGTCGAATTAGCATCGTCCATTGGAAATGTCTCGAGGACTTAGCGTGTGCGGCACACCTAAGGTAGTGTGCTTAAAGGAAAGGCGGTTCGACGTGTGGGTACATTGGTACACCCTGCGCAGGATAAAACTATTCAATAGCCTCGCCCTAGGTTATGGACACGCTTGGTTATTTCGTAAGAATTAGACTACCACCTTTAATTAAAACTTGACATGGTTGGTATGAACGGGGAGTTCATGCTATTGTTGTGGTGACTATTGGGTTAGTCACTTCCAGGTTGATCTTGTTGTTGTTACTATGTTACTATCTCGTTGTTATTTCAACAATTAAAATGCTTTGCCGAATTGTCTTCAATCTATTATGTTATTGCAAATGAAACTTGCTTTATGCTAAAATGAGTCCAAAGCCTCATCCACTTAAATAAAGCTTGCATGTAGCTATTTATAGTTCTCGTTATCTCACACGTAAGTCTTATGGAGTACTTTATGTACTCATCGCGTGGTTGTGGCATTTTTGTGGCTTTTGTTGCAGAGGAAGAAGGTGAGCTCCAAGAGCCTCTCTTACGTGCTACGTGTTGCAACTTCTTCGACGACTAGCTTGGCGGTCCGGTCAGATGCCTAGGGGTTAAGGCACATCGATTGGCTTTGTGTTATAGCCATCTTTATGGCACTTTTGCTTCCGCTGTTATCTTTGTAGTTCTTGTTGTTTTTTTGGCCAGAAGGCCCCTCTTTTGTAATAACCTATTCCTTATTAATATTAACTTCTGGTTTGTTGCTTATGTTCTATGTGTTGTATGGAATTGATACATTCTTTTGTTGTGAGGTATGTATCTTGCATTCGGGAGTATACATCTCTCGAGATCTGGTTTATTTGGTTGATAATACTAGGGTCAATTGGATGACTAAGTATTATGAGCTTAATAAATCCGGTGCTCACTACTGCAGACCCGATAGTTGCTCTCAGGTTCTCTGGATCTTATCTACTCTTCGGGACTATGGGTTGTTTTTGGGTAGTGTTCCTCTTTTCTCGTGACAACACTAGTGCCATTAATATTGCAAAAACCCAAAGTGCAACATTCTAGGACTAAGCATATTGACATTCGTTACCATTTTCTTAGAGACCATGTTGAGAAGGGTGATGTTGTGCTTCATTTTGTTGAGTCTGAGCATCAGGTTGCTGACATTTTCACTAAAGCTCTTGATTCTTCTCGTTTTGCTTTTCTCGGGGAGAATTGGGGGTTGTTAGTCCTCTTGGCCTGTTTTGAGGGGGAGTTTGCTCTTTTTGCATTCATTGTACCATAATGCATTTTAAACTTCAACAACTTGCATTGTAATATAACCTTATGGAGCTTTGATTATTATCCTTGTGTGACATGGTTTCATACTTTATACCCTGCCATGTCTTGTGCTAGCTTGCTAGATGTCTTTTATGGCTTTTTATGTATAGCTTAGCTTTTGTCATGCTAGCTCTATTATCGTGTGCAAACCTGAATTATAATATGACTTGTTGGATCTTGTGACTAGTTTTGCTTTAGTGATCCTCTCATGATTCATGCCATGTCATATAGGCTTAATTGAGTCTGAACTTTTTCTCGAGTAGTAAATTGAGCTATGCTAATTCTCAAGTCAAGCAAATGAAAAATGAGCTTTTGTCTTAAAAAACTGATCTCACCAATTCTTTCTTATGAGGCGCTTGCCATTGCACTAGGCATGAACTCGGGGAGTTTTGGATGACCAGACTATTCTCTTAAGCTTGTGTTGCTTGGGATGGTCGTAGTGAGGCTTGAGATCTAGCACAATGATAAGAAAATAAATTGGCAATTGGTTGAAACTTAGAAGGCAGTTGTGGATGGCTCCTAGTCCAGGACTTGCTTTACTAAGATAAAATCAATCATTTTCAGCAAAGTACTCAATGTGCTAAATTCTAAATGCTTGAACAAATTGATTCAAAATTGATCTCAAAGTGCTCAAAACTGACTCATTTTCTAGCTTCTGGCTCTGTTTTGCTTATAGACATGGCCTGACTCATTTTTGGATACCTTTAGTTAAACTGTGATCTTGAGCACCTTGTCATGCCTTCAATTCATTTAATCTCAGATTGTTGCTATTTTGGCCTTAGCTTTGCTGTACATGTCTTGCCATACTTGCTTATAGCTTCTTCACATAATATGGCTTGGTGTAATACTTGTACAGTCTTCATGGATAATCTTCATGGCTCCTTTTGCTTAAATTACAAACAAACAAACAAAAAATTGAAAAAATGAAAAATTACAAAATTACAGCCATTCCATTACTTTCATGCTCTATCTTCTTCCATGCACCTTGATGAATTCATTGTCAAAGGGGGAGAAAGATTGGTAAAAATGTTGTTTTAGAGCTTTTTGGAGTCATAGGGTTTTTATTGATCATAGTGAGTGGGATCATCTCTATTGCATTCTTTTGGTCTTATTTGCCTTTTCTGAAGTTGATTTGCAATTCTTGAAGACTCACAATGATCAAAGGTCATTTCGAACAATTGTTCTTTCATATGGACCTTAAGTGAGATTTTGACCCGTTTCTGGAAAATGAAGCTTTCTTGCCTTCTTTTGCCGTATCTCACTTGCTGATACTATTCTGGAGCTAGCTTGGTCATTTCCTTTGCTTTTCTTGCATTTGGACCAAGTTGTGCCTTTGATCGAAAACGTCGAGTTCTTACTCTTTCAAATCTCAAAACATTCATTTGTGGGAAATTGCCAATGTGTTCATCAAGGGGGAGATTGTGGATATCATGGGGATATGCTCACGATCTTAATGTGATGGTACAATTGGCAATAGCTCTTTGGGTTTGTCGAAACGATCGTTTTCGGTTTTGTTGAAATCCTGTTTTCAAAGAGCTCGTCGGGATAATCGGTAGTCCGGCGTGTAATGCGCGGTACTACCGCATGATCTTGTAGTACCGGCTTGTGTTTGTGGTAGTACCGCTGGTCGGTATTACCATAAGCAAAGCGGTATGGTTTTTCCGAAGCGAGTGTATTTTGTGTTTTGGATTTCTCAAGGAGCGGTAGTCTTAGTGCTTTGGTTGCTTGGTAGTACCAAGACGACGAACGACGCGTGTGAGCGGTATGGTTTTTCCGAACAAGTGTTTTTGGAAGTTTTGGATTTCCTTGAGGAGCGATCGACCGCGATTATGGAGTGCGGTACTACGATTATCAAGAAGGCGGTAGTACCGCCATAACATAATGATAATACCGATTTGGTTTCGAGTTTCGTTTAACTTGGAGAATTGTTTTTGGGTTATGTCATTTCCATGTTTGTTAATGCATATATGTTGCATATTGCATGTTTTGAGCTAACGTGGGTCAAGTTGTGAAGAACTTGTTCCCGGAGACGATTTCTTGGTCTATTGCTGTGCAGGTGGCTTGCAGGTCAATGACGGTCAACGGCGAGGAGGATCGGGACTAAGCTAGGAGAGCTGAGGTCCAGAACGATCATGGATGCCGGGTGAGGTCAGGTGACTCAAGCTTCGCACAGAATGGACGAGGTGGATCGAACCGGCAGTTCGATGCAGCTGGTTGGATCAAGCGGCGCGGGGGTCGGTGCAAGTGCCTTGGAGGTTCCGATGGGATTCGGACGGGAGAGACTTGCCGACATGATGAGAGCCGTTGATCAACCTACACGTGGCGGAGTAGGCGATTGCTTCGACAGGATTGGACTCCGTCCATGGAGAAGGATCGAGAAGGGGTATTTTGGTAATTTCACCAAATACCACCTTGGTGACCTAATGCCAACCCGCGGCGCAAGACGGTGCGTCAAGAAGTGGTTTAGGTCAAGAAAAGTGAAGACGGCGCTTTAAAATACGTGTGCGTGTGTCCCGTTTGTTATTGGGCCTAACGGGATGTAACATCCCAACTGTGTAAACAGGGTTTGTTCAAGTATAATTATATGTGTAGAAATTAAAACTTTTTCTCACACCTTGAAAACCCCTAAACACTCATGTAATTCTTGTCCAAGAGTTGTGTAATCCAAAAAACACAAGCTCTTGATGACCAAAAGTCAAACTCATTTTCCAATTGTCTAAATCTTGTGCCAAACATTTGAAAATATTTTTCCTTGGTCCTAAAGTTGATGTGGGACCCCTCTGAAAAATATCCCAAGATGTAAAACTTGTTTGGTAAATTTTGGAGGTAAAACAAATCCTTGAACAACCTTCATGAATTTCCTGAGAAAAATGCATTGCATAATAACCTCTGGAAATTTTATGCAAGGTTAATCTCATTGTCAGCAAGCTCCAGTTAAAATTTCATCAAATTTGGAGTTCATTTGCTATCACAAATAATTCTGCTAAGTTTCAGCTGTTAAAAACTAAATTTAAAAGCCTACACTGTTCCTTGGGCTAGCCACTTTGCAAAGCTGGTCCAGCCCAACCGTGTCTGCACCTCAGCAGACCTCCTCTCCACCTTGATCAGGTCATAGCCGTTGGATTAACATCCAACCGCCACGACCTCCTCCGTGGTCAACACCGCAAGGACCTCCTCACCTCATCAGGTCATAGCCGTTGGATCAAAGATCCACGGTCATGACCTCCCCAGTGTGTTAAATCTCAAAAACCTCCACAGTCTGTCAAAATCCTTCGGACATCCCACCTTGTTGAGGTCGTAGCCCTTGGATCCAAGATCCATGGCCATGACCTCCCCTCACTATTAAACTAAGCAAACCTCCCACCTAAACGAGGTCGTAGCCGTTGGATCAGATCCAACAGCCCACGACCTCCCCTCAAAATATCCAGCGGACAAGACCTCCCCCATCTCGTGTTGTGCACCGTTGGATTAAAAATCCACGGTCACGACCTCCTCCTTGTCTTATGCGCATCAGATCACCCCGCGCACGTGAGGTCGTTGCCCTTAGATCTAAATCTAATGGCCATGACCTCCCTTGTGTGTTGTGCAAGCTCAAGATCTCCTTTGCGCCACGCGCGAGGCTCAGGACCTCCCCTGTCTTGATCACCACCGTTGGATCAAAATCCAAAGATCTTGACCTCCCTCGCGCTTCACGCAAAGCCTCAGACCTCCCTTTGGTTGTGCGCCCTTGGATTTCAATCCAAAGGCCATGACCTCCCCCTCATGTTCTTAAGTTCATGTGCGGTTAAGACCTCACAGGAGGTCCGCACCGTTGGATTGAGATCCAACGCCTTGGACCTCCTAATCCCATTTTCCACGTGCGCTTACACATTAAGGAAATCGGAGGGCTACGACCTCCCCATCCTTGATCGTGTGGCTGGGACCTCCTCCCAGTCATTTAGGCGTAACGGTTCAAAAACCACATCGGAGGGCCAGGACCTCCCCGTGGGCTTATCCAGCGGTCAACATGACCTCCCCTGTTCTTCTCCTTCCTTGGTCACGCATGCGTGGCCCTGAGCAAGTGAATTAATGCCCAGCCTGTCCACTATGTACTTATAACAACTCTTTGCTGACCCGCATTAAATGCAGGTCAGCCTTCCGCCCTTCCTGTCCACACAGACCTGTCACCATGTCAGCCTCGTGTCTTGTCCAACCCCATGAACCGAGCCATGGGCTAAGCTCACCATGAGCTTAACCCCAGCTCGTGTGCCTGCTTCTCCCAAGTATAAAACCCCCATTGGGTTCCTCGCTTAGCTTCTTTGGCACACTTCTAAGCTCTAAGCTTGCACCGTGTCATTTGAGCTTTCCTCTCCTCAGCTCTCTTGGCCGCCATTGTTGAGAAGCTTGAAGCTCCTCGGTGGACAAGGGTCCCTGGAGTTTTCCTCCTTTTCTCCTTGCTTCCATTTGTGCCCTACCCTCTGGGACCAAGTCCTAACTTGATTTGTTGGGCATTTGCAGAGGGGGACAAAGTGGAGCTCGGAGCTGAAGCGTTGGCCGTGGAGCACCCTTCCTCCCCGGCACCGGTCCTCCCTTCCTCGACCTCCTCAGCACCTTAGGACCTCCAGGTACTCCCTGATAGTCCTTTAGCGTTGGGCACCGCATGTATCTTTGTCATGAGCTTTTATTGGGCACACGCTTGAATGGATGTCGCGAGCTTTATTTCGCATTTTGGATTTTGCCGTGTGGTGCCTTCGTGCTCTCTCGGCTCATGGCGTTCAAGGCCGTCCGCCGTTGAGAGGAGGTCCATTGGTGCGCATGGTTATTGCGAGACCAATGGTACCCTTGGATGTCGCCGGCGAGGTCTGCATCGCCGGCGAGACCATCTCTTCAAACCGGGTCTTTGTCGGACAAGGCGTTGGCGCCATTGTCGTTTTAGGACGAGATCCACGCGTTAAGGCACTCATCATTTGCTCAAATCATTGAAATCATTGGCATGTCTTAAGCTGCATTTAATCCTCCCTTGCTTGCGCATTTAAGACCTCCGCCATGACCTCCTCGTTGTCCCACGCAAGATTTATCCCTTGTCCAAGCTGCGTCGCGTGCGTCGCGAGCTCTGGGACGCCCATGACCTCCTCCGAGGAGATCCGAGCGCCCAAGACCTCCCTTGCGCTATCGTGGCCATCCAGACCTCCCTGGAGGTCTGTGACGTTAGGACCTCCCCTTAGGACCTCCCCGAGGTCATGTCAGCCGTTCATGACCTCCCCGGGTAGATCTTGACCGTCAAGGTCCTCCTGACGATCCGAACCATCAAGGACCTCCTTGGAACATCTGGACCGTGGCCCAGACCTCCCCTGTGAGGTCCTGACGATGTAGATCTTCCTCGGGGAGATCTTGATAGTTTAGATCTTCCTTTGGAAGATCTCAACCGTTGAGGACCTCCCCCGTGTGATCTGAGCCGCTTATGACCTCCCATGTCTTTAGGGTTTTTAGAAATTCCAGTGAACTCTTAAGTATAAACTGAAATAAGGTATAAACTTTAGAATTTCATATCTTTGTTGTTTTAAATCCAATTGAGGTCATTCAAATTGTGTTAGCTCTGTCTTGAACTTGACTTTAATCCAAAAATGATTGTAAGTTGAGTTCAGCTCCAGAGCACAGTTTTGCCATTAGATTTTAAAACTCACTTTAAATATACACTCAAATTAATGCTTAACTTGTAAAATACATAACTAATGCTCTGTAGATTATTTTTGGGTGAGACCAACTTTGTTGGTTTCCTCTATTAGTGAACTCACTGTGAAAATTGGTTTTGAGCATGTTGCTGTTAGGAAAATGAGGACTTGTGCATTATAATTTTGTTCAAGTTCTTGTTTTTGAAAAATTGTAGAAAGTGCATAATAGCTCCAAATGAGGTGAACTCAATTGTGTTATTCATCTCATGAGGTGCTGGTTTTACAGTAAAAATTTCAGCTTCACTTCTATTCTAGAAAATTTTGCGATGAATAGTAACATATTTCTAATTTTTAGGCTGAGCAGAAGTGATTTCATCATATCTTTTGCATTAAGAATCCAAATCAATTGGTTCTTGTTGCTAAATTCATGATAAATCATTGTCTTGCTGCTGTAAAATTTTCATAGCATTCGGAGAAGCTTCTCTGTTGAGTCTTTTTGGTTTTTCGTTGTTCTTATCGGTTCTTTATCGCTTTTCCGTTAGGCCGACATTTGTGGTGATCCCGAGAGTGACCTCTGCCACAACTTGGCCAGCAACAACAAGGCAAGCAGTTTGATCATTTCCATCATTGTCCCATTACTTTAAAGCTTAATATATTGTTTTACTTGTATGTATGCATGCTACTTTGTGTTAAAATATCGCTAGCAAGCCTATAGTTGCATAATCTGTAGGAATTATTTATCCTCTACTACCCTGAGCCTAGGTTATTTGCTGTGGTGGGAGCTCGTTGGATGAGCTCTTATCACTTAGTAGTTTCGATTTAAATGGCTTAGACATGCTTAGTTTTCGGTAGTTATGGGCGATCATCGACTTAGTCGATGGTCTTGATCACTCAAAACTGATTATTACTCCTATATGTCCAACACTTGTGCTTTGATTAATTTGTAAAATCAAAAACTGAAAATAAAAGATTGATTTAGACTTGGGCATATTGGATGGATGGTGTGGTTTTTGGATGTGGTGGTATGCTTGAGTCAACAAGGACCTAATTCTTGCGCCATTGATCCAAGCAATTATGCGTGCTAACCACACGAGGGGATATGGGACCCTCTTGACTAAGTACTTTGGGCGGTGCTAATTGGGGTCGCTCGGTTGGTGTGTTTTAAAGATAAATGTGTGTGTGTGGTGTGGGAATGGAGCAGTGGCGGGCGGTTAGGGGTGTCCATTGGGTCCTTATCCCGTGGGTTGTCTTGGTCGAATTAGCACCGCCCATTGGAAATGTCTCAGAGGACTTAGCCGTGCTTAAGCATACCTTTGGTAGTGTGCTTAAAGGAAAGGCGGTCGGACGTGTGGGTACATTGGTACACCCTCGCAGGATAAAACTATTCAATAGCCTCGCCCTAGGTTATGGACACGCTTGGTTATTTCCGTGAGAATTAGACTACAACCTTTAATTAAAACTTGACATGGTTGGTATGAACGGGAGTTCATGCTATTGTTGTGGTGACTATTGGGTTAGTCACTTCCAAAGTTGATCTTGTTGTTGTTACTATGTTATTTATCTCGTTGTTATTTCAACAATTAAAATGCTTTGCCAAATTGCCTTCAATCTATTATGTTATTGCAAATGAAACTTGCTTTATGCTAAAATGAGTCCAAAGCCTCATCCACTTAAATAAAGCTTGCATGTAGCTATTTATAGTTCTGTTATCTCACACGTAAGTCTTGCGGAGTACTTTATGTACTCATCTGCCCGTGGTTGTGGCATTTTTGTGGCTTTTGTTGCAGAGGAAGAAGGGGAGCTCCTAGAGCCTCTCTTTTGTGCTACGTGTTGCAGCTTCTTCGACGACTAGCTTGGCGGTCCTACGATGCCTAGGGGTTAAGGCACACTGATTGGCTTTGTGTTATAGCCATCTTTATGGCACTTTTGCTTCCGCTGTTATTTCTTAGTAGTTCTTGTTGTTATTTGGCCAGAAGGCCCCTCTTTTGTAATAACCTATTCCTTATTAATATTAACTTCTGGTTTGTTGCTTATGTACTATGTGTTGTATGGAATTGATACGTTCTTTTGTTGTGAGGTATGTATACTGCATTCTGGGGAGTATACATCTCTCGAGACTGGGTTTATTTGGTTGATAATACTAGGGTCAATTGGATGACTAAGTATTATGAGCTTAATAAACCGTGCTCACAAAAGTTGGTATCAGGGCCGTTCTGACCGTAGTAACGCAAGCTTGGTCGTCTTTAGGATATTTTGAAAACCTAATTTCAAAGTATCAAATGAGTTTTGAAAGCTTAAGAAAATTCTCGGATTTTACTCCTCATCTATCTTAGCTTTCTTCTCATCTCACTCTAATTTAAGTTTTAAAAGTTGTTTTCCTCTCTTCCTTCTCGCAAAATAGTTGTTATCGATTAATGGGGTTTTGGATAACTTATGAGAGTCCTAAATTTGGAATCTTGGCTGCCTTTTGGTGAAAAATAGAAGTGTTTGGAGCCGAAATACAAATCTGGAATTTTTGGACAGCCAACAAGTATTTCAGGGCAGCAAGCACAAGTCAGGAATTAGGGTAGGAAATGAGAGGTTAAATCAACTAAAATTTGTGGGAGTAAAAGGGTAAGATGTGATACTAGTTAGTTAAGTATCTAACACTTATTTCGCTGCATTAACCTTGCTCTCTAATAGTCTTAGATCTCATCTTACAGTCTGATTTTTAATCTTCTCGATCAATTACTCGTTCATTCAATACGGGTTAGTTGAGTTGAGAAGTTGAGCCTTGCTTTTGGTGTTTCTTGGCTGTTTTTAGAGTCTTTTAGAAGCTTCTAAAGTTGATTTACTCGCTGTTTTGGCTTTCGTTTAGGGTGATATTCCATTCACCTAGTCGATCGCTTTTGCTTCTTTTAAAGGCTTTGTTTTCGAGTCTAGTTGCTAACCAAAATTTCTTGTAACAGGATGGCGGACGCCTTTTCGTAGCGGCCAAGGCGGCCACCTGGTCCGGATGAGGAGCTTCCTCCTCCTCCGACCATGGCCGAGGTTCTTCTTCAGATCGGCGCAACCGCGGATGACAGAGAGTTCTATCGACGCCATCACGCCGCAACACCACTGCACTTACCGG
Organism: Phyllostachys edulis; assembly: GCA_036346405.1. NCBI lineage: Eukaryota > Viridiplantae > Streptophyta > Magnoliopsida > Poales > Poaceae > Phyllostachys > Phyllostachys edulis. The sequence goes on from JAYEVD010000895.1 coordinate 34,080, forward strand.
AGCTTCAGGATCTGGGCAAGGGAACGCCCATCAGCCGCGTGGAGGACTCGCGGAGTTTCTTCGTACTCAGCCCCCTACCTTTTCCCGGTCTGAGGACCCGTTGGATGCGGACGATTGGCTTCGTCTGGTGGAGCGAAAGCTCCGCATCGCGCAGTGCCAGGAGCACGAGAAGGCGCTGTTCGCATCGCACCAGCTGGAGGGTGCAGCTTTGTCATGGTGGGAGAGCTTTCTCGCCATGCAGCCCGCAGACCACACCGTTTCTTGGGAGGAGTTTCGTACTGCCTTCCGTCGGGCTCACATCCCTGCCGGCTTGATGGAGATCAAGAAGCAGGAGTTTCTTGCGCCAAGCAAGGGCGAGCTCACCATGGAGTATGTCTACGAGTTTAACCATCTAGCTCGTTATGCTCCCGAGGATGTGGCCACCGATATGGCTAAGGTGCCAAGTTCAGCGTGGCTTGTCCGAGGAGTCAAGGACAAGCTATCCATTGTCGACTTTTCCGATTTCCGGACCTTGGTCGACAAGGCCATCGTCGTGAGCATGCGGCTCGAGAGCTTATGGACTCGCAAGCGCAAGTGGAGGCCCATAAGTCATCCAGGCGATTCCTCCGCCCCCGCCGGGCGGTCAGGGTACGGTCGATCTCAAGACTTCGAGGTTACTCGCCTGTTCCTCGTTCGTCGCCGCAGCCGTGTCTCGACCACGCACTGCGAAGTCAACAGAGCGCCCCCGAACCCCCTCGCCGGGTCACATGCTTCTCTTGCAACGAAGGGGCATTATGCTAACCAATGCCCTAAGAAGGCAGAGTAGCCCTCGCCCTAATGGAGGACGCGGGCGAGAGGTGGTGCATCTCAGACCGAGAAGATCGCCCCGCTACCCAAGGCGTGGGTAGTGGTCGCGCTAACGCCGCCACCGCAGAGGAGGCTCAGAGGCACCCGACGTCGTGCTAGGTACACTTTCGTTAACTCTCACCCGCCATCGTTTTGTTTGATTCAGAGCATCTCATTCCTTTGTTTCGAAGTCTTTTGTCTGCTGTTGGAGAGCTTCTTTTCTCTCCATTGTCGGTCCCGCTTACTCATTTGCTCTCTGGTTCGGAGTTGAGAGTGAATCTGAGTGTAGGGATGTTCCTATCGAGATCGGCGAGGGTTCTTAGCAAACCTTATCCTTCTCCATTCAATGAGTCTTGATGTGATTCTTGGCATGGATTGGTTGTCCCAAAGACATGGGGCAAATCGATTGCGCCAGAAGCTCATCTCTATCTAGTCCCTCCGTGGCGAGTGTTCGCTACCGGCGGCTAGATCCGCATCTCTTCGCGCTTGAAGCGAAGCCCGCTCTGGATATTAGCGAAGTCCCAACAGTTTGTGACTTTGTTGATGTCTTTCCCGCAGATCTTCCAGGAATGCCACCCATTCGAGACCTCGAGTTTGTCATTGAGTTGGCTCCCGGTACCGCCCCTATCTCAAAGAGGCCTTATCGGATGCCACCGAACGAGTTGGTGGAGTTGAAGAAGCAGTTAAGTGAGCTGCAAGAGAAGGGTTTCATTCGCCCTAGCTCATCTCCTTGGGGTTGTCCAGCAATCTTCGTGAAAGAAGAAGGGCGGTACTTTTATGATATGCGTTGATTACCGCCCACTTAATGAAGTGACGATAAAGAACAAGTATCCATTGCCCAAGATCGACGATCTCTTCGATCAATTAACCGGAGCTCGAGTTTTCTCCAAGATTGATTTGAGAGTGGGATATCATCGTTCGATTCGACCGAGGATATTCCAAAGACGGCGTTTTCTACTCGCTACGGCTTGTACGAGTACACCGTCATGTCATTCGCTTAACCAATGCTCCCGCTTTGTTCATGAACCTCATGAATTCGGTATTCATGGAGTATTTGGATAAGTTTGTCGTGGTCTTCATCGATGATATTCGATCTATTCCAAGAACGATGAGGAACATGCCGAGCATCTGAAGCTTGTGTTGAGCAAGTCTGCGTGAGCACCACCAGACGCCAAGTTCAAAGAAGTGTGTATTTTGGTTGAAGGAAGTGTCTTTCTTAGGCCACGTTCTTTCAAATAGAGGCGAGCCGTTGACCCTAGCAAGGTCAGCGATGTTCTTTCATGGAGTCACTGCTTTACCACCGATGTATGGAGTTTTCTCGGTTTAGCGGGATATTATCGCCGCTTATCGAGAACTTCTCCAAGATCGCGAGGCCGATGACGGAGTTGCTCAAGAAGGACAAGAAGTTCGTGTGGTCCGCTGAGTGTGAGGAAAGTTTCCAAATACTCAAGAAGCGTTTGACCACCGCTCCCGTTCTTGTTCTTCCCGATATCCATCGAAGCTTCGATATCTTTTGCGATGCTTCTCGTCGAGGCCTCGGTTGTGTCCTTATGCAAGAAGGCAAGGTAGTGGCCTATGCATCAAGGCAATTGAGACCTCATGAACTCAACTACCCTACTCATGACTTGGAGTTAGCTGCTGTGATTCATGCACTTAAGATTTGGCGACATTACCTAATCAGAATCGCTAGAAGTGTATTCGGATCACAAAAGCTTAAAGTACTTGTTTACACAAACCGACTGAACCTCAGGCAAAGGAGATGGTTGGAGTTGATCAAGGACTATGATATGGGTATTCACTACCATCCGGGCAAGGCTAATGTCGTTGCCGATGCGCTTAGTCGCAAAGCGCATTGCAATGCCTTGTTGTCCAAGGAGCTTCACCGCTTCTTCCGAAGAATTTCAGCGCCTCAACTTGAGTTTAGTTGAGCATGGTTCTCTCACGCCTTGGTTGTGCAACCAACCTTGGTGGATCGGATCAAGTCCGCCGGCGAATGGATGTTGGAGTGAGCCACATCAAGGCAAATGTCAAGAACGGAACAACCAAGTGCTTTTCTGAGGATGAGCATGGTGTTGTGAGGTTCGGGCAACGCCTTGTGGTTCCAAAGGACATGGAATTGCGGAATTTAATCCTCCGCGAAGCCCATGATTCGCTTTTATCCATTCATCCCGGCCACAAAGATGTATCAAGATCTCCGCTAGAGATTTTGGTGGACCCGAATGAAGAGGGAGATTGCGGTTCGTTGCCAAGCGCGACGATGTCGTAAATGTCAAGGCCGAAGCATCGGCGTCAAAGCAGATCGCTTGACCTCCGCCTATTCCGGAGTGGAAGTGGGATTCGATCGAATGGATTTTATCACCGCCTACCCAGTCGCCAAGGAAATGATGCCATTTGGGTGGTCATTGATCGGTTGACTAAAGTGGCTCATTTTCTTCCAATCAAGACCAAGATTCGTACCGATCGCCTAGCTGAGCTCTATGTCTCTAGGATTGTGAGCTTACATGGCGTGCCTAAGACGATCGTTTCTGATCGTGGCTCCATCTTCACTTCCCATTTTCGCATAGCTCGCAAAAGGCTATGGGAACCCGTTTACCTTTAGCACGGCATTTCACCCCAAACCGATGGTCGACCGAGAGGGTCAACCAGGTTTTGGAAGATATGCTTCGTGCTTGTGTCCTTTCCTATGGGAAGCATTGGGAGAAATGCTTGCCATTTGCCGAGTTTTCTTATAACAACAGCTTTCAAGCCAGCCTCGGCATGGCACCTTTCGAGGCCTTATACGGGAGAAAGTGTAGAACCCCGTTGAACTGGTCGAGACCGTGAAAGACCTCTCTTTGGCCGGACTCAATCAATGAGGCCGAGCGCCAAGTCCAAATTTTATTCGTGGCGTTTGCGCACGCACTCAATCCAGCAAAAGAGCTATGCGGATCGCCGTCGACGTGAGTTGCGTTTTGAGCCTAATGACTTTGTTTATCTCAAAGTCTCTCCTTTGAAGGGCCATCAACGTTTGGCGTCAAGGGCAAGTTGGCTCCTCGATATGTCGGTCCCTACCGCGTTATCGAGAAGAAGGAGCTGTTGGCTATAAGTTGGAGTTGCCACCTGCACTTGAGGGGGTACATGATGTTTTCCATGTGTCCCGGCTTAAGAAGTGCCTCCGTGTTCCAACCGAGGAAGCTCGCTGGAAACTCTCGATGTCCGTGAAGATTTGACCTATTGCGAGAGCACCTGCTCACAGACTCGATGAGTCCGAACGAAGGACAAGGAATAAGACCATCAAGTTCCTTAAAGTTCAGTGGTCGAACCATTCTGAGGATGAGGCTACTTGGGAAAGAGAAGATCGTCTGCGTGCGGACTATCCATCTTTCTTTACCGAGTGAGCCAAATCTCGGGACGAGATTTTTGTAAGGGGGGGAGATTTTGTAACATCCCAACTGTGTAAACAGGGTTTGTTCAAGTATAATTATATGTGTAGAAATTAAAACTTTTTCTCACACCTTGAAAACCCCTAAACACTCATGTAATTCTTGTCCAAGAGTTGTGTAATCCAAAAAACACAAGCTCTTGATGACCAAAAGTCAAACTCATTTTCCAATTGTCTAAATCTTGTGCCAAACATTTGGAAATATTTTTCCTTGGTCCTAAAGTTGATGTGGGACCCCTTTGAAAAATATCCCAAGATGTAAAACTTGTTTGGTAAATTTTGGAGGTAAAACAAATCCTTGAACAACCTTCATGAATTTTCTGAGAAAAATGCATTGCATAATAACCTCTGGAAATTTTATGCAAGGTTAATCTCATTGTCAGCAAGCTCCAGTTAAAATTTCATCAAATTTGGAGTTCATTTGCTATCACAAATAATTCTGCTAAGTTTCATTTGTTAAAAACTAAATTTAAAAGCCTACACTGCTCCTTGGGCTAGCCACTTTGCAAAGTCGGGTCCAATTCAACCGTGTCTGCACCTCGGCAGACCTCCTCTCCATTTGATCAGGTCGTAGCCGCTGGATTAACATCCAACCGCCACGACCTCCTCCATGTCAACACCGCCAGACCTCCTCGCCTCATCAGGTCATAGCCGTTGGATCAAAGATCCACGGTCATGACCTCCCCTGTGTGTTAAATCTCAAAAACCTCCACGGTCTGTCAAAATCCTTTGGACATCCCACCTTGTTGAGGTCGTAGCCCTTGGATCCAAGATCCATGGCCATGACCTCCCCTCACTATTAAACTAAGCAAACCTCCCACCTAAACGAGGTCGAGCCGTTGGATCGATCCAATGACCCACGACCTCCCTCAAAATATCCAACAAGACAAGACCTCCCCCATCTCGTGTTGTGCACCGCTGATTAAAATCCACTGATCACGACCTCCTCCTTGTCTTATGCGATCGATCTCCTCACGACGTGAGGTCGTTGCCCTTAGATCTAAATCTAATGGCCATGACCTCCCTTGTGTGTTGTGCAAGCTCAAGATCTCCTTTGCGCCACGCGCGAGGCTCAGACCTCCTGCCTTGATCACCACCGTTGATCAAAATCCAAAGGTCTTGACCTCCTCGCTTCACGCAAAGCCTCGAGACCTCCCTTTGGTTGTGCGCCTTGATTTCATTCCAAAGGCCATGACCTCCCCTCATGTTCTTAAGTTCATGTGCGGTTAAGACCTCACAGAGGTCGCGACTGCTGGATTGAGATCCAACGCCTTGGACCTCCTAATCCCATTTTCCACGCGGCGCTTACACATTAAGGAAATCGGAGGGCTACGACCTCCCATCCTTGATCGTGTGGCTGGGACCTCCTCCCACCATTTAGGCGTAACGGTTCAAAACCACATCGGAGGGCCAGGACCTCCCCGTGGGCTTATCCAGCGGTCAACATGACCTCCCCTGTTCTTCTCCTTCCTTGGTCACGCATGCGTGGCCCTGAGCAAGTGAATTAATGCCCAGCCTGTCCACTGTGTACTTATAACAACTCTTTGTCGACCCGCATTAAATGCGTGTCACCTTCCGCCTCCCCTGTCCACACAGACTGCCACCATGTCGGCCTCGTGTCTTGTCCAACCCCATGAATCGAGCCATGGGCTAAGCTCACCATGAGCTTAACCCCACTCGTGTGCTGCTTCTCCCAAGTATAAAACCCCATTGGGTTCCTCGCTTAGCTTCTTTGGCACACTTCTAAGCTCTAAGCTTGCACCGTGTCATTTGAGCTTTCCTCTCCTCAGCTCTCTTGGTCAGCCATTGTTGAGAAGCTTGAAGCTCCTCGGTGGACAAGGGTCCCTGAGTTTTCCTCCTTTTCTCCTTGCTTCTATTTGTGCCCTACCCTCTGGGACCAAGTCCTAACTTGATTTGTTGGGCATTTGCAGAGGGGGACAAAGTGGAGCTTGAGTCAAGCGTTGGCCGTGGAGCACCCTTCCTCCCCCGACCGGTCCTCCTTCCTCGACCTCCTCAAAGACCTTAGGACCTCCTGTACTCCCGATAGTCCTTTTAGCTGGCACCCGCATGTATCTTTGTCATGAGCTTTTATTCGGGCACACGCTTGAATGGATGTCGCGGAGCTTTATTTCGCATTTTGGATTTTGCTGTGTGGTGCCTTCGTGCTCCTCTCCGGCTCGCCGGCGTTCAAGGCCGTCGCCGCCGTTGAGAGGAGGTCCATTGGGTGCGCATGGTTATTGCGGACCCAATGGTACCCTTGGATGTCGCCGGCGAGGTCTGCATCGCCGGCGAGGACCATCTCTTCAAACCCGGGTCTTTGTCGGACAAGGCAGTGGCGCCATTGTCATTTTTAGGACAGAGATCCACCGCGTTAAGGCACTCATCATTTGCTCAAATCATTGAAATCATTGGCATGTCTTAACTGCATTTAATCCTCCCCTTGCGCGCATTTAAGACCTCCCGCGCGCGGACCTCCTCGTTGTCCCACGCGCATTTATCCCTTGTCCAAGCATCGCGGCGTGCGTCGCGAGCTCTGGGACGCCCATGACCTCCTCCGAGGAGATCGGAGCGCCCAAGACCTCCCTTGCGCTATCGTGGTCGCCTGGACCTCCACGGAGGTCTGTGGACGTTAGGACCTCCCTTAGGACCTCCCGAGGTCATCTCGGCTGCTCATGACCTCCCGGGTAGATCTTGACCGTCAAGGTCCTCCCTCGGACGATCCGAACCATCAAGGACCTCCTTGGAACATCTCGATCGCCCAGACCTCCCTCGTGAGGTCCTCGACGATGTAGATCTTCCTCGGGAGATCTTGATAGTTTAGATCTTCCTTTGGAAGATCTCAACCGCTGAGGACCTCCCCGTGTGATCTCGAGCCGCTTATGACCTCCCATGTCTTTAGGGTTTTAGAAATTCCGGTGAACTCTTAAGTATAAATGAAATAAGGTATAAACTTTAGAATTTCATATCTTTGTTGTTTTAAATCCAATTGAGGTCATTCAAATTGTGTTAGCTCTGTCTTGAACTTGACTTTAATCCAAAAATGATTGTAAGTTGAGTTCAGCTCCAGAGCACAGTTTTGCCATTAGATTTTAAAACTCACTTTAAATATACACTCAAATTAATGCTTAACTTGTAAAATACATAACTAATGCTCTGTAGATTATTTTTGGGTGAGACCAACTTTGTTGATTTCCTCTATTAGTGAACTCACTGTGAAAATTGGTTTTGAGCATGTTGCTGTTAGGAAAATGAGGACTTGTGCATTATAATTTTGTTCAAGTTCTTGTTTTTGAAAAATTGTAGAAAGTGCATAATAGCTCCAAATGAGGTGAACTCAATTGTGTTATTCATCTCATGAGGTGCTGGTTTTACAGTAAAAATTTCAGCTTCACTTCTATTCTAGAAAATTTTGCGATGAATAGTAACATATTTCTAATTTTTAGGCTGAGCAGAAGTGATTTCATCATATCTTTTGCATTAAGAATCCAAATCAATTGGTTCTTGTTGCTAAATTCATGATAAATCATTGTCTTGCTGCTGTAAAATTTTCATAGCATTCGGAGAAGCTTCTCTGTTGAGTCTTTTTGGTTTTTCGTTGTTCTTATCGGTTCTTTATCGCTTTTCCGTTAGGCTTCGACATTTGTGGTGATCCCGAGAGTGACCCTCTGCCACAACTTGGCCAGCAACAACAAGGCAAGCAGTTTGATCATTTCCATCATTGTCCCATTACTTTAAAGCTTAATATATTGTTTTACTTGTATGTATGCATGCTACTTTGTGTTAAAATATCGCTAGCAAGCCTATAGTTGCATAATCTGTAGGAATTATTTATCCTCTACTACCATGAGCCTAGGTTATTTGCTGTGGTGGGAGCTCGTTGGATGAGCTCTTATCACTTAGTAGTTTCGATTTAAATGGCTTAGACATGCTTAGTTTTCGGTAGTTATGGGCGATCATCGACTTAGTCGATGGTCTTGATCACTCAAAACTGATTATTACTCCTATATGTCCAACACTTGTGCTTTGATTAATTTGTAAAATCAAAAACTGAAAATAAAAGATTGATTTAGACTTGGGCATATTGGATGGATGGTGTGGTTTTTGGATGTGGTGGTATGCCTGAGTCAACAAGGACCGAATTCTTGCGCCATTGATCCAAGCAATTATGCGTGCTAACCACACGAGGGGGATATGGGACCTCTCTTGACTAAGTACTTTGGGCGGTGCTAATTGGGGTCGCTCGGTTGGTGTGTTTTAAAGATAAACTGTGTGTGTGTGGTGTGGGAATGGAGCAGTGGCAGGCCGGTTAGGCTGTCCATTGGGTCCTTATCCCCGTGGGTTGTCTTGGTCAATTAGCATCGCCCATTGGAAATGTCTCGAGGACTTAGCCGTGTTTAAGCATACCTTTGGTAGTGTGCTTAAAGGAAAGGCGGTCCGACGTGTGGGTACATTGGTACACCCCGCAGGATAAAACTATTCAATAGCCTCGCCCTAGGTTATGGATACGCTTGGTTATTTCGTGAGAATTAGACTACAACCTTTAATTAAAACTTGACATGGTTGGTATGAACGGGAGTTCATGCTATTGTTGTGGTGACTATTGGGTTAGTCACTTCCGAGTTGATCTTGTTGTTGTTACTATGTTATTTATCTCGTTGTTATTTCAACAATTAAAATGCTTTGCCAAATTGCCTTCAATCTATTATGTTATTGCAAATGAAACTTGCTTTATGCTAAAATGAGTCCAAAGCCTCATCCACTTAAATAAAGCTTGCATGTAGCTATTTATAGTTCTGTTATCTCACACGTAAGTCTTATGGAGTACTTTATGTACTCATCCGCCGTGGTTGTGGCATTTTGTGGCTTTTGTTGCAGAGGAAGAAGGGGAGCTCCTAGAGCCTCTCTTTTGTGCTACGTGTTGCAGCTTCTTCGACGACTAGCTTGGCGGTCCGGTCAGATGCCTAGGGGTTAAGGCACACTGATTGGCTTTGTGTTATAGCCATCTTTATGGCACTTTTGCTTCCGCTGTTATTTCTTAGTAGTTCTTGTTGTTATTTGGCCAGAAGGCCCCTCTTTTGTAATAACCTATTCCTTATTAATATTAACTTCTGGTTTGTTGCTTATGTACTATGTGTTGTATGGAATTGATACGTTCTTTTGTTGTGAGGTATGTATCTTGATTCGGGAGTATACATCTCGAGAGACTGGTTTATTTGGTTGATAATACTAGGGTCAATTGGATGACTAAGTATTATGAGCTTAATAAATCCGGGTGCTCACACGGGAGCCCATTAGGGTTAAGTCTTCTAGAAGCTCTAGGCCTCATATAAATAGAGAGGGTGCTGTTCACAGCAGCCCAAGCACTTCATTTGCAAACCCTAGTTTGGTTTTTAGGGTTAGGGAAGAAAAGAGAGGCATAGGCTCTAGAGAGATGGATTGATGTGTATGCTCTTGGATGGAGCTCTTGTCCTCCTTGAGGGAGTGGTCAGTAACCAACAACATCATGAATCAATCTATGGATGTTCTTCCAAAGATGAGCTCCCCTCTTGTGTTCTTCCTTCTCTTTTGATGATTTTGGGTGCTTCCTTGATCCATTGGTTTTTGGTTATTCTTGTGCACTCTTACTCCTTGCTGTGACATGTGGGAATGTATCTAAGGTCACCTAGATCATCAATCTCCCACGAGCAAGAGTTGGATCAAGTTTTTCGTTTTGCTCGGTTCTTTGCCCTTCTTAGGTAAAACTGAAAAAGATCAAAACTTTGACGTAGATCTGGACGATCGCCACTTGGAATAGGTTCCTAATACCCATAGGAAGGTGTGTTCCAAATTTGGTGGAGTTTGGCCTTACGGTTTAAAAGTTACGTCGATTTTCGATTTTGTTTTCAGGCTGTTTCTGTTCATCGTCAGGACAATCGGTAGTACCGCACTTTTGCCTGAGGTAGTACCGCGATGCGGTAGTACCGCGATGCGGTAGTACCGCACTTACAACAGTGGTAGTACCTTTGTCCCTGATTTTTCAGGATTTCTTCAGGGAGTTTGCTGCTATGCTTTGAGGGTTTAGGAGTGGATTCATTCAAGTCTTCCACTGTGCTTAAGCATTCATCTTCATAGCTCTCATAGCTATTGGAGTGATTTGCGATTTGCGAGTTGAATCCATTATCTTTGCAAAAAGATTTGGTGCTCCTATTCACCCCCCCCCTCTAGTCGCCTATTCCGGTCCTACACTGGGCCCCACATGTCAGTGGGCCACTCTCTCCCTCTTTTCAATTTCTCAATTTAATTCAAATTCAAACTTCAGAAGCTCCGTTCTCCCTCGTCATAACTCCAAAAATTATAAAATTTGTTTCTAAAATTTTTTTAATTCAAGATCTTGCTAATGGCATAGGTCTTGTTTAAGTTGGAGTTCATTTGTTATTCCTTTTGTATTTATTTGTGTTCTTTTGCTTGTTGTGGCTTTTTTCGGTATGTTCGTCCGATTAGGATTCGAAGACGCAGGAGATCTCCAAGTTGATAAAGCACAAGAATATCAAGACTCTCTTGCCTTTAACCAATGCGAGTAAATGCTTTGATCATATTGATCCTATATTTTATGTAAATTATATTCATTTAAATTACCAAAATTTATGCTTTAATTCTTTAATCAAATGTATGTTAAAGCTTAAGGTAGTTAAATACCCATTTGATGATTAATTAATTATTATACCATCCCTTGATAATTGAATACCTTATTCCATATCACCCTAGTAACTATGTGGTAAATACTAGTTATGGGTTGTACTTAAGCGACATGCTAGTCTTGTTTAAGTACCGGGATATTAAATGTCCCAATCATTATCTTTTAAATATAAAAGTGGTTTTGGGCAGTCATTGTGGGTAAATAACTGAGATGAATGAGTTGATGTATTTTGCTCCTCAAAAACCCCCCAATACTTGCTGTTACTATCTGGGCGGATGATATGTTGATGGGTGCTAATGCAGCCCAAGATGGATGGTATATGGAATAAACCACCCAGATAACGCCTAAAGACTTAATCTTGTCATGACCACCCATGTAAAACAAGTACAACCATAAGTCTGCAAAATACAACTTGGCTTGGTAAATTTATTGGACCCTGAAAGTCATCTCACTGGTAGAGGAGTAAAAATGTGCAAGCGCGTGCTACGTCTGGCTTGAATGGGACACCGATACAAGGTGAAGTTGCCTGTCGCTGAGGTGTAGTCCAACTACTCCTGTCGCCGAGGTAGACATCTCGCACAACGTATGGGCGTAACCCCATATAGGTGAAATGACGGAAGGGGTGAGGTAATTTGAAAGGTTACTGTAACGATTGTTCAACTACATGACTACGAAATCATGTGGAGTAACGAGTATGTTTATCTCTTGTGGGTATAGTGTACAACCTCTGCAGAGTCTAAACTGTTTAAACAGCCACGCATACGGTCAAAGACGGACATGAGAACTTTACTAGAGTTAGTTCTATTTAAAAAAACCTTTGTCGGTGGTATAAAAAATATGGTGAGGTCACCTAGCCCGTAGATTGGATTTTGCCTAGGTTTCAAACTCAGTGGTGTTAATGAGTGGAGGTAGCTCCAATCAAAAGAAACATACGATATAGGTTCTGATGGAGGGAACCTCTACTGAAATAATTATTGCACAATTACTCTCTTTAATAAAATGTAATTTGGTTAAAATGCTAAGTGGTATGAATTTGTAACTATAATAATTAAAAACATTGCTTTAGCAAATAAAAGAACCCAAGCCATCCTTATTAAGCCATACATATATATTATTGCATCTTGTGTGTTGGCTCGCGAGCACGGAAGTTGTGCTCATTCTCGCACTTTCCCCCAAATCCTTCAGAAGCAGGAAATTCTGGAGATTTTGCATACTACGAGGATCCAGAAGTTGAAGGCCCAGAAGATGATGAAGAGTAATTTAGTTCTTTTAGTCTAGATCTCGCCTCAGTCTAGTTGACTTTGTTGGTGCTTGCGTGCATCCTATATTATTTGAGTTTTTGGGTAATATAGGACGCACATAGGTTTCCCCAGTCGTCTGTCTATGGAGAAATGTGCTCTCACCTTTTTGGTTCTGTTGTCGCTTCCACTACTTTTGTAATGTAATCAGTTTGGCCTGTTCGATCCTTATTGTAAAAATTGATCCGATGCGATCTATGTAATATTTGATGTGTTAAATTAATGAGTGGTATGGTTTTATATCATGTATGAAATGATTCAGCAATATGTCTGTAAGTGCTATCTACTGATCTAGAGAATAGCACAGTAATTACATGGAGGATTTGGGATTAGAAAATCCTGATTCGACAGGTAGTGTTTGGATAAGAGACCCAAATATTCCTAAACAGAATGGTTTGGGATTTTGCGCCGTTCACGCGTTTGGGGCGTCTGGTTGGGTGGATGGACCGATCTGTCCGGGACGGCGCCGTTCGACGCGAGCGAACATTCGCCTCAGATGCCGAACCGCAGCCTTCGACGAAAACGAGTGAACCACTCGGTTCGCCATCTCGTCCTCCGCAAAGCTGCGTGCGCTCGCTCGCCCTGCGCACGGTTCCCCTTCGCACGTCGCTCGCTCTCCCGGAGGGCCGCCGCCGCCACCTATCCTGTCGCACACATCCTCGGCGCCGCCCGTGCTCTCCGCGCTGCTGGCACCTACAGATCCACGAGGTGCTGCCCTTTCTCTCTCCGTCGCCGGCTTCGAGTCCCACAAGGTGCCTCTTTCCTTCCCTCTTCGGGGTCATCTTTCCTCCTCTCCGCCGTATGGCGTGTGTAATGCGAGCGAAATGGATGAGGAGGAGGAGGAAGAGGAGGTGGCGGAGACGGGGTCGATTCTCAGGTGCGTATCGACCCGATCCTTCGAGTTCCTCGCCTCCGATCGCGTCATATATGCTGAGTATTTTTTCTCGCTTTACCCCCCCCCCCCCCCTCTCATATCGCTCCGTCCGATCAAATCGTGTTGCGGAAACCCCAATTTTGTGCAACGCCGTGTCCTAATCTGGAATGTAGCTTGTAGATAACAACGGTTTTGTATATGGCCCTTCCCAAACTTGTATGCTTGTTGTAGCGTCGCGCAGCTGCTTCTGATCTGATGCATACACGGCGCCATGCTCTGATTTGGTTCGGATGAATTTTACGGAAGACTTATCAAACATTTTTTTATTTAGTTTATGATTTGGTGCTTCCGATCAAATGCATGTAGTAGCTCACCCCATGTCACGCAAATGCGATACTCTAATTTTAGTACGGTGGGAATGGGACTTGAATTGATGCATTAAGCTTCACGGTGGGGTGAAGCAGTTTTAGAATATTATTTGCGCCTGGTGTACACTATAAAAATTCATTCAGTTCGTTTGTTATTTCTATAAAACGTGACTTTTAGCTTATAAAATAGTTGGGGCCTGGGGGAATGGACCGCAGTTAAAATTTGGCATGATGATTTGTGTTGCTTTACCTGAGTTTTGGCTTGTTTCAGCCTCTCATGCCTCTCTGATTAAATATGCCCATTTCATGAGCCTTTCAGTAGAATAAGGAAGGATCGAATCCTCATTGGATGAATCATGATGAAGTTTATCACACGACTATTTCAGCTCAAAACCTGCTTCCATTGAATGCGTGTTGTAGACAATAGCAAGCTATTTTAATGCAAGGTTGAAGGTTGCCTATTGCTTTAACCCAGATGTGGGAAGTAGATCATGCAAAGCTTGATAGATGTATTTTGATATAAGATGTAGGGCTTATGTAGTTTCGTTATGGGGATTCTTTTGCTTCTTTTGATGGTGTCAAATGTGGTGTTTATATTTAATTTGGATAGCATTTAGCACATAAGGCAGAAGGGACTTGATTTGGCAAATGGATTTATTACTTTAGCATGATTTTTGTTGTTGTTTTAACGCCAGACCCACACCTTATTCTGACGTGATGAATGATACAAAGTGTCAGATTTGATTGGATCAGTCTTTCAATCAGGTGAAGTCCTGTCAGGATTTCACATTTGCTGGTCTATCTTACAATAACATTACATGCATGTGTCTACAACACCTAAGACTCTGATCTGCAGAGGCTTCAACGATGCTGTCAGTGGATTTCCAGATCCCGGTGTTGAATGGGCTGATCCTGGTGTTGATGCTTACTCTGCTGCCTCTTTGAGGGCCAGCCCATACGCAGTTCCAGGTTTGAGGGCTAGTGGGTTTCTGGGCAGCCAGGTTATACTACCCCTTGCGCATACCTTGGAGCTTGAAGAGGAAACGAATTATTTTAGTACTTGGTAGTTCTCTTATTATAGTGAGTGACCAATTTTAGTGCACTAAGCTAAACTTTTTGGACTGTAGTTCTTGGAGGTTATTAGGCTCGAAGGACATGGGCGCTGGGAGCAGCATTCAAGATCCTGAATTTGTATTATCATTATATTTGTAGCTGATATATATCTAGTTCCCGCATTATGCAGACTTACAATTTATCTCTGGAATTTATGTGGTGCCTATGCCCTGAAAACTTTATCATGTTTCTTTGTCCAGCATGGGATGTATTATAGTTGATACCGAATAAGCATGGAATGTAGTTTCGTTGCTTGTTACAGTCACGCAGAATTCTGGAAGCATATCATGTTTCTTTGTCCAGCATGGGATGTCACCCTGTTGTTTACTTTTTGGCTTCTTGCTAGGATTCATTTTCTACTGACTACCACTAGAGACAATTGCGTAGTGTATAGAAACTCAATCATACTTTGCTAGGACAGTAAACCTTTTGGCAATGGAGTCGAAGATACAGATTCGTCAAATGGGTCAGCCTGCCAACAACATAAGCTAACCTTTTAAGTCTTTTACGATGCATACAAGTAGAAGATATACCATGATTCCTTTGGGCCCAAGTAGTTCCGGAAATGGCAGGTTAGAGCTATCAACCCATCCATCCTCATCCCACCAACCAAACACAAACTCGCACATCCCTATCCCACCATCCAAACACCAACTTGTATCATCATATACATATAACCAAACAAGCGACCTGAATGGTCCTATCCACCCAAAACCTAGATGGCATCGTCCCATTCACCTACATCCATGAACCAAAGACAGCCCTTGGACTAGTTCAAAAGTAGTGGGCAGCAGGCTTGCAGGGGACGAACTTGTGGATCCTCACGTTACAGTTAACTCCCTGGACTGTTTTCATAGAAACTTCCATAACTTTTGACTCAGGCCTCCAAATGATGCTTCGTTTGTTGTGATTGACAGTAGACTTGATAAGCTTATCATCCATCTCCTCCATGCGTGTAGAAAAATGCCCAGACTAATGTCAGTTTAGGTGGGAATTGGATGAATAGAACTGGAGTTGAATTCAGCAGTTTGATGTCCTCCCTTGTGTACACCCATACCTCCTTCACCTCCCACTAGGACCACTAGTCATAGGTATATGTTGTCAAGTAAAGCACATCCATGGCTAAGTCTCTACCCTTACAATGTGTCTTCTCAGACCGAATTGCATCCATACATGAAAACTTGAGTAAAAGAAGTACATATGACTCACACCATATATAATTCTCATTGGTCAGACTCAGCTAGGAATGCATTCACCTCTTGTTGTAGTTGCCTAGCACGGCTCTTTGTCATTGGACCCAAATAAGCCTCTTTAGTAGAAGCTTCAATGTGCAGACGTGTAGATCCATCTTGTGCAGCAGCTGGTGATTTCACCTCAAATACTGAATTGTTTATGATGAGATCATTCTATGAAATAGTTATGATGCTTGTAGGTGCTTGTGGAGTAAAATTGGTGAAAATGGTATGCATGGATGGCTTGATGGCTTTAGGTCTCTAGGGTTAGTGCACATGGGTTGCATGATGTATGCTTGACTAATGTGGGTCAAGTTAAAAAGAACTTGTGTTCGGACATGTTTTCTTAGTCTATTGTGCAGGTGGCTTGGAGTCAACTATGATCAATAACAAGGAGGACTATGATGATGAGGACTATGACGTGGTTGGGGAACCAAGGTCCGGAAGGGTCATGGATGTAGGCCACGATCCTACATTGTATAACATGTAGGTCCACCTAACTGGATTTTTTCCCAAAGTATGTTTGAGAAATTTGGTGACCTGTTGTGCTTGTTATGACACTGTTTACTTGTCGGAGCAGGGGCAGAACCAGGCCCTGTGCGGCGGGAGCTTCAGCCCGAGGCGGCCTGGAAAACTAGCCCATGTACCCTTCCCTTACATTCCACTGGCTAACGTCATAGATCTATGGCCCTGCCCAAGGCTAACCTTCCATCCCCACCAGCCTTACACTCCAATGCTCTCTTCAGCCCATAAAATGAACAGCCCACATCATACCAGGTAGCAGTCGAAGCTCCTATGTTTGATGTCCTGAATGACTAAATATCCACTGAGATGTTTGATTTTCTGAATGAGTAAATGTCCGAATGATCGACTTTTCAAAGTTCAATGCGTGTCTTCCAGTGAAGAAACTCCTCCAGAGACAGGGAGCTAGTTCTATGTTAGGAGAAATTGAAACGAGTACCACTTTCAAACCAACTTTACGTCATAGTAGGCACTATCTAAACCAAGTGTTGTGATCGCTTTCAACTTAGGGCCTGTTTTTTTGAAAGAAACTGTAGGGGAGGCCTTGATAGAAATATATTAAAAAACAGATGAAATATGTACAAGATGGAAGGAAATACAAACCTAAAAGGGGCTAAATCGACTTAAAGATTCTAGCCAGTTAATGACATTTGCTTTTTGGGGTTCCTTTACTATAAACAAATGTAGAGTGACATCTCGACAAAACTGAACCGTCCAGTTGTTGAAAGTTGGAAGGATATTCTCAAAGATTTTTCCCATTGCGCTTCTTCCAAATTTGCCAAGATGCAATCATGAAAATGTACATGAAGAAAGGATATTGAAAAGAGAGACGTGCATTCTTAGTCTTGTGACGGACACTGCCAAATTATATAAGACTAGAAGATAACCCACGTCAAATGGTGCGGGTGTTGAACATTCGGTTTTTAGTTTTTGCATAGTTTCAGTGTATTTTGTTCTGTATGTTGTGAGTATGTATTGGCAGATGCATTCTTAGGAGATAATAGTACGATAGACATGAGTAGCTGACTATTTGAAAAGTAAGTAACAGGGTCTTAGGAGTGCTATATTACAAAACAGTAGTAGACAAAGGCAATGAAATATGTAGCAAAAAACTATTCATAGCTGGTTGGGAAGCATCGACTTTAGCGACTGCTGACGATGTTGGATATAATAACTGCATAGAATATTAGTGGGTTAGGATCGATTCTATAAATATATTTTTTCCTAGGCTGGTAAATGCGTAGTGTATGTTACCTCAAAAGGGGTGGATTCATAAAGCATATTCTGATCATTCACTGGCCTTTTTTGCGACTGATCTGTTTTTTTGTAGGTGGACCAGACGTGGACTAGATAGGAGGCGATGCAGATCTGCGAAGTCAAAAAGGTTGTAGTATTATGTGATGCGGAAATTGCATAGATTAATATCGCCACTGGTCGGCATGGTGTAAGATATATAATCTGATTGGCGAACATACCTTTTGTATGGGAGATCTAGTAGAGGTCTAACCGGTGACAAAGTAGATCTGCTAGCCTATGATTCTTTGGTCTATGAGGTATTTGGAAACAAAGGTCAATGAAATGACTGTGTGCTGTATTTAAGTAACCTAAAAAAGTAAACGATTCTAATGGTAGTGAAGCTTGAAGAATCATGTACACAGGGGTGCTTTGTTCTGATTTGTTTGCTTGAGCGGTATATATCTTTTTTTTTGTCGCAGGGTCCATTAGTCTGAAATCAGCATTTGATTGGCTATTTGGCAGTTTTTTTGTTGTAACGAAGAAATAGAACATTAGCCAGGATTTGTTTATAGGAGTGTAAGTGCGACAAATTAGCCCGCACAAGTGTAGATGTAAATATGGAATTGTATAGTATGAGAATAGAATGGACTAAAGATTTATTGGGGGTTTACCTCTGTGTCCATAATCTGATATGTAGCTGAGTGATTAGCAAAGATGTTTCTACGAACAGGCTGTGTTGGCGGGACGGTGCTTTCGCTGCATTGAACAATGGATTTATATCTTTGTAACTACAATTTAATTCTGTCGGTAAAAAACAGATTGGTGTTAGAATTAGACATCGTCTCTATGAAAGGATGCAAGGTACCTGAAGGAAGAGCTAACTGGCATCTTTAGTTTAGCAGCTGAAACCAGGGTTATCTGAGGATGATTAGTGGAAATCTATAATGATGTAGAAGAACAAAATGTTTATGGAAGAACAAGAGATAACCGAAATGGTTGATAACAAAGGGCAATAGTACTCAGTAAGTGGAAGTAGGTTACAGACTAACTAAACAACGACAAAAATAAGATAAATGCAAGATGTGTGCTATCGCTGGAAGGCTGATTGTTGTAGAAAAGAACCATAAAGGTTAAGGCAACGAAAGACGTGGTGTTTGGTGTGACATTAAGGATATTGTGCATCTAAGTAGACAGTAGAAATAGGCATGTGGAGCTAATGTGCAAATTAAATGATGTCGTTAATGGCTGTGTAGCATTAGGTGGCTGAGAATAGCTGTACATGTATGATAAAGATGGGGAAAATGGAAACCGCGCCAACTGTTGCGGTTTCTTTGCTAAACAATTGTTGCTAAAACAAAATATGTCTCTGTTACAAAATAGATAAAAAAGTTATGGTGCGCAGGTTTCTCTACAGAAAGTTTCATGGATGTGCGTAGTTCATATATCAAAACTGTGGAAGGATTTTGGTAGGACTCTAGTACACTCCAGAATGTATGTAGTATAAAAGAAGTGTTGCAATGACACGAATATAAAAGAAGAATAAAAAACAGATTGGATGTTACCTCTAAATTAGTTGAGTGTTCTTGATGCTCTGGTAATGGAGGTGCTATGAGTTGGGAATGCATTTGGTACGGTGATCAGTCAATAGCCGTGACATCTGTGTTAAACAACTGATGGGAAATAAAATTGTATTTCTATTACACGACAAATATAACAGCTATGGTACTTAAGTCTAATTGGTGCAGAATTTTATGTTTGCGTGTAATCCATATAGCAAAAATCTGGTAGGATTTTCCTAGGAATTTAATGTATTCCAGAATACATGTAGCACAAAAGCTACGATGCAAGCACACGAATAATGGTTGAATATAAGATTAGGTAAAAAAGAAGCCTTGATGTTACCTCAAAAGTAGTATCAATTTGAGAGATGTAACACCCCAATTTTTTGAGCCTTTTTGAAAGTTTTCAAAATAAAAAGAACCATTTGGTTTTGTTGAGAGTTCAAAGCTTAACTTGAGATTTTCGGAACTTGAGTGTTTAAAATGACTAAACCGAACTTCAACTAATCCTAAAGCTTTGTTTATTTGGTGTTGTTTGAGCTCTGGAGTAGTCTCTCCCTTCCTCTGTTTGCTTTGCTCTTCCCTTGCCCAGCTCTTGTGCCCAGATCTCTCTCCCTCCATCTTGTTTGGACATTCTTTTATGCCTAGACCTTGCCTTGGGTCAGGACCCCTCTCTTAATCTCTTTTTGTAGTTTAGACCTTCACTGAGGTCTAGGCTTTCCTTGTAACTAGACCTCTTCTGAGGACTAGACTATCTTTGTGGTTTTGACCTTTCCCTCTGTTTGGGCACTCCCTAGGCCTAGACTTCCTTTGTGTTTAGCCCTCCTGTGTGCCTAGACCTCCTTACCACTTGGACCTTTCTTTGGTTCAAACCTCCTCCTTGTCTGGATCTCCTTTGATCCCAGACCTCCCCTTTGTTTGGGCATACTCTTATGCCTAGACCTCTCTCTAGTTTCTCTTTGGCTTAGACCTCCTCAGGTCTAAACCTCCTCTTTGGACCAGACCCCTCTTGGGTATTGACCTTCCCTTTGGGTCACAACCACCCTATGGTGTTCCAAGCTTGGGTCTGTGTTCCCAATTGTCCTTGATCTCTGAGATTCAATCTTGGGTTGAATTCCCCCTTCTAGATGTCTCTCTTGTTCAACCCTCTTTTCCTCTTTGTTCATTTGAACCTCTTTAGATTCATATGAATCCTTCGTTGTTCAATTGAGCCTCTTCGGGTTCATTTAAATATTGCCTTGATCATTTGAACCTCCCGGAGTCCAATCGGATCTCTTTGTGTTCACTAGAACCTTCCTTGGGTACATTTGGAAATCTTGGTGGAACTCCCAGTGTTCATTCAAGCTTCCCCGAGTTCCTTTGAAACTTCCTGTGCTCCTTGAGAACTTCCCATGCCTAGTCGGACCTCCTAGAGTTCACTTGGACCTCCTTATGTCCATTTGAATCTCACTTGAATGTATTCCTCGTGTCCGCACGGTTGTACCGTTGAACCCATCGATTGTACCGTTTGGTTCCATCGCGGTCATGCTGTTCCATGAGGAAACCAAGTTCTCAATGCATGCGTTCTGGAAATTGCATACCGCCAGGTAGCAAACGGAACTACCGGATTGCGGTAGTACCGCTCCCAAGCTACGGTATTACCGTTTCCTGGAAATTCTCAAAACCAGTGTTTGGACCTCTCGTGTTCATTTGAATTCCTTTCAGTTCATTTTGACCTCTTTTGGGTTCAATCGAATCCTCCTCGTGTCCCTTTGAACGTCCCAATGTTCAATTGGATCTCCCCATGCCCGTATGGACCTCCACGTGTCCATATGGAACTCCATTTGAACTTTTCCCCGTGCCCGATCAAACCCCTTGCTCGACTTTGAGCTTCGTCGCTTGAGGACCGTCCGATTTGAGTTAGACGGTCCGATCTGTGAGACGTTCGGATGGTCCGAACGTCCCACCCTCTCTGAACCCTTAGATCTTTGCTGGACGGCCTGATCTGATGGAACGTTCGCCTAGTCCGAACGGCCCAACCATTTCAGACTGTCCGATCGTAATCCAACAGCCTAGCCTCCCCACGCTCTTATCTCGCCATCGCTGACCTCCCTTGTTTAGATCTTGACCGTTAAGACCTCCCCTTTGGAGATCTTAGCCGTCAGGACCTCCTTTGTTTAGATCTTGACCGTTAAGACCTCCCTTTGGAGATCTTAGCCATCAGGACCTTCTCTGTTTAGATCTTGACCGTTAAGACCTCCTTTGAATTCATCTCAACTATCAAGACCTCCTCTGAGTCATCTTGACCGTTCAGATTACCTTTGATCTCATCTCAACTATCAAGACCAAAGGGGGGGGGGAATTGCGAAACCTTAGCGGGCAGCTCCGAGTCAGTTCAAAGCTTTGTAAAGGCCTTGCCGTGCTCTCTAGACTGCTCACCAACGGAAGTGAGCAAGAGTCTTTCCGGAACCCGTCCCGCTAGAGAGACCGTGGATTGTGGGTAAAGTTGTACACCTCTGTAGAGTGTAAAATCTATTCGAATAGCCAAGTCCTTGGTTATGGACATGCCTGGTGAAAATGGTGCAAGGGGTAGTATTCTCAAAAGTTTGTGCCACTGGACACTTCAGTGAGATGCCCTGGCTTTGCCTTGAAGAGACCTTGGCCAGCTCCAGAAGGGTCGGGGTTGGCTCGGGTAGTGGTCTAGGGGCTGGTTCGGACCTCTGGAGTGGGTGCTCTAGAGTGGTTTTTGGGTGAGGACCTGGTCTTGGGTGCGACTGTAACAGCCCTAATTTTAATAAACAGTAATTATATGCATTTTTACATTATAATTATTATTTCGGGAGCATGTGCATAAATTATGCATTTGAAAATCCTAAAATCAAATGTAAATCTTAAAATCAAATGTAAATCTCATGTAAATCTCTAATTCAAACTAAAGCCATAAAAGAAATTTTAAATAAATGTTCATAAGATCTCCGAAAACAATTTATTTAAATACTAAAATAACTACCATAAATAAAAATGAATTTTATCAAATTTAGGAACTCAATCTAACCTTGATAAAAATTGAACTTAATTAATAAACATCTTCTAAGTGAATTTAAACAAATAAATAAATCATGAATGAATTTTTAGAAAAGTATATATAGAGCATAAAATCCTCAAACAATTGTATAAAAATTTACAAAATATCGAAACCCTTTCAGAAATTCTATAATTTTTGAAAGCTTGATAACTTTACTTAACAATCCACTTATCCATCCATCATTTGTCCGAAAATCTAGGAAACCTATTTCTTTTCTCCTTCTCACCGCCGTGGGGCCCCCGCCGATTTCTCCCTTCCATGTCGCTCCTTTGTCGCTGCAGCACAGGACACGCCACCCCAATCTCGCAGCTTGGATCTAGCATCTGTCGCCATGCCGTGGCCGCCTCCTCGTGAGTTCCGCCTCTACTTTGTGAGCACATAGTCATGACCCTTAACCCTTGCCATTTTTCCTCCTCCTTTTCTCTCCTTTGCCAAGCAAGCTCGCACGCACGCCACGCCATCTCTCATCTAGCGCTTCTTCCTCAAAACTCTCTCTCCATTCGGTCAAACACCACCAGCAGCTCCTCCTTCCATTTCTTTCCCCAAATTTTCCTTCTCCTCCACCTATTCCAGTGCCGCTACTTGAGCCGCCCCAACCGCAGCCACCTCCTCACCTCCCTCCACTCCCACACGCCGTGCATGGAGTCTCCGTCACGCCGCCTCCTCCTTTCCCCACTCCAAGCCGCCGCTTGAAGTGCCGAGCTAGTGCGCCTCCATGGGCCTCCACTTCCTTGCCGTTCGACCTCCTTGCCGTCCGGCCGCCTCCCGACTCGTCCTCCCCGGCCTCCACTTCCCCGCCGTTGCCGATGCCGTCCTCGCCGCCGCACCATCTCCCGGCTTCCCCACCGGCTCCATGGTCGGCGTCGCCTCTCCGACGCCGTTCTCCTCCGCTGCGACCCTCGACTCCGCTCCCGGTCGCTTCGCCGTCCGGCCACCAAGACGAAGCCCCTCCCGGTTTTTCTTCTCCTTGCTCATCTCCTACCTCCCTACTCCATTTCCCCTCACCCAATTTTGGGTTTCACTGCAGGTTTCGCCACTGTTCCATCTTCACGGCTCGGCCGAGGTCAGCTGTCTTGATCTCGGCGCCCCCGTCATGGTGCACATTGCCGGCCTTCCTCGGACCACCTCCGTCTCTACCACTGGCTCCGCGCCGGCGCACCATCAGCTCTTCCACGCCCGGCCGCCACCGTCGTCCCCATCATCGGCAACAAGTGCACCTGAGCCGCCCCTGAGCCTTCCCTGCTCGGCCCCCCCTTCTTTGCCTCTGCGCTTCCTTTCTTGTTTCCATGATAGGTGAGCCCCTCACCATTCTCTGTAGTACTTGGGCTATTTGAGATGTAAAGCGAAATGCTAGCAGATGCATAGAGCCAATACAAGATTAGAATTAGATAATGAAAATCTGATGAAATGATTGAACAAAGAAGGCATTAGATGATTACTTATTTTATCAGTGGGTATAATCTAGTGTTTGTCATTGATATTCTATTCTCTTGTGAACCTTAGCCTATGTATGTATGAGAGGCAAGGGACCAGTGAATGCATCCCCCACTTAGTGCTAACTAACATAGTGACTGATGTTTCAAACCACTCAATTGATCTGACAAAAGCTTGTAATTTGAGTTAGTATGAAGCTTAGATGTTAACTTTTTAGTTGAGATTGCTGTCCTATTTTTGATATATGAACAGAGGTAGTATAAGATTAGTTCAAATGGCTAAATCAAGGAATTAGGTAGAATGTTGTAGTAGGTTTTAGTTGTCTTGTACCCGTTTCTCTGAAGATTAGCTTTAGCAAACAATTTTCGTTTAAGTGCAATTTTTCAAATTAGCCAAATTCAGTAATCTGTCAAACAGCCAATTGTGCCCTGTCCATTTTCGGTTGAACTAACAGTTTACACAGCCACTTCATTAATTCTTATCACTTAGTGCCAGTAAATGATGAGTTCACTTCCTAACCTAGTTGAGAATACTCTAAACTTAGGCATAGCACTTCACTTGTGGAGGTTTAAATCAGTTTTTGTAATCTGTCCAGTTTTCAGATTTTCAGATTTCAAAATCTGAAAACTGCAGTCCAGATTGAACCTCAATCTTGATAGTTAGTGTTATTTGATGCTAAGTGATGAGTTAAGCTTTTAGTCTTACTTGTTTAGCTGTCGCTTAACGAAAATATCATTTTGTCATAGTATATTGGAGCAGCAAACACTTCCCCTACAACCTGTCCAGTTTTCATTTTTTTTGGCTAAAGTCTGAAATTGAAGTTCAATTCTTGTCTTGCTGCTATTGTTGGCCATGCCAACAGTATACAACAAGATGTTGGCCCTTGATTTCTTCTAGTAAAGTGTATAAATGATAAATTAGACCCTTAACTTTATTAACTTGTGATAGGTAAAAATCAGCAACCATATTCTTGGGAAACCTGTCCAGTTTCAGACTTTCCCAAAATCTGAAATTTTAGATAACCGAATCTCAGTTCGGTCTTGCCGTTTTCTTGCCGGTCATGCTGACAACATCTACAGCCAGGTTTTAGCTTCTATTTTTACTAGTGAAGTTTATAAATGAGAAATTAGGCTCATATCTTTACTAACCTAGTTTTAACTTAAGTAAAAGTCTTTTGTTATAGTGTAGGTGAATCAACAACTTCCTCCCTGTCCTGTTTTGGTTTCCAAATCTGAAACTGTATGTTCTAAGCCTACATTCTTTATTGTGACAGCTAGTATTAGTAGGAGCTAATTGTAGGACCTTGTCCTTATGTAAGTTAGATGTAATTTAGGCAAAACCATTATTTGGTTCATAATATGATAGTCAGCAAACTATTCTTCCAAGAATTAGTCTCATTCTTAGTTTCTCTAAAATCTAAAAATGAATAAAGTTAATAGACTCATGACCAACAGTGACCAAGGTGAAGTAAATTAGGATCAAATAATCGAGATAGTCCAGATTGTAATTGAACAAATAGCTTAGTTAAATGTTATATTGTATGTATCCTTCTATGTGCTGATCTCCATGACATGGAACCTCCTCTATCCCTCTCCTTGTTGGTATACATGATAGTGTGGTCCACTTATGGTGTTTAGGATTATTAGTAGTCTAATGACAAAGTGAACCCCACATTTGTGTGTGTTTTATTAAAAGTTGATTAGTAGATTACCTAGAAAGTAACTTGACAATACTTAGGATTAATCCCAAATGCTTTGTGAAACGTTACCAAATAAAGCGCCTAGACGAACTTAATTAGAAGCTACACCAACGCAGTTTTCCAGAGCAATCTAAATTGAGTAACTAGTAGTACAGATAACCAAATTTAATCACTAAGATGTTGTCTTTTCATTTATGTGTGAATAATATCTTAGTAATTAGCAAGATAATGAACTAAGCTATTCTTTTGAATACTTATTAAGGCTTTAAAAGATTAATTGATAAGAAAACGTATAAGAGGATTAATTTTGACTGTATGATCATCGTAGATGTATACATAGAATGCCTAGAGAGTGTTTGTGAGTACTAGGTGTCCTGTTAAGGAAAACAAAATCACCTAAACTCCAGATATTATCAGTTATTAAGCTTATCCCAGAAATTGAATTAACTGTAACAAATCCATAAGAAATTGAACTCTAAATTGAATTAAAATCCATACCTAAATACATGTAGAATCATAACTTCATTACTATATATAATTATCATGCATTTTTGAGCATTTTGGATTTCTCGACTTTATCGGTGTTTATTTGCTATTATATTTCTCTCTAGATTATAAATTGCGCGGAGTGAATAATTACGCCTACAAGAGTGAACAAGTGGACTTCTACCAAGGCAAGTATCCTCTCTGCACCATATTGATCCCAATTTTGGGCTGAGATTTACAAAATACAAGTGATAATGTTGCATGCTACTTCCTTAAAATTAATTGTGACATGTGTAGTATCTAGTTACAACCCATAACTTGTGGCTTACCTTAAATTTGATCATACACTTAACCTAAGGTAGTCTGTGGTATTATACTAATTAGTTTTGGGTTTTGCTTAGCCATGCAGTCCATAGAACGGTAGTGTTTGGCAAGCTTATCTTGTCAAACCTGGGAACAACAATCTGAAAGGACTCCCAATCTTGTTGTTAAACTTATTTCAAATCTGGACAAGTGGATGCTAGTGATGGTGTCATAGTGCACGAGAATTGGGAAATGTGGTTGTCTTGTCTGGATTGATTAAGGACCTAACATCAATTTGGATGATTCAAGCCCCAACGTATTTCCACACGCAGATTGTATGGGCCTCGTTTGGTCAAGTAAAGGGTTAATACTATTGAGTTGGAAACAGGAGAGTAAGGACATGTGTATTGATTTCATATGGCATAGATGCTTAAGTCTTCGGGCCGTGTCGTATGCCATGTGGAGTTTATATTGATATCAGATGTTCTTAGAAGGGTAAGGGCGAGATCGTTCCATCGCATGTACGTACCTTCAGGGCCCCGACTGCGGTCTAATATGTGTGGTTAACACGAGTTTGCATTTAATTGATTGGGTCGGCATTCCCGGTACAACATGTGGGCCCCGGTTGAATATATGCTATCAGTCGTTGTTTAAGCGGGATCAGTCTCACATGGGTCATCCAACTCAATAGTGTTAACTTGTTGAAAAATACCAAATCTTAGTTTACCCGGCCGGCATACCAAAGGCAGTGTGCTATTATCCTAGGGGCTACGGGCTAACTAAGTCGTGTGGGTAAAGATGTACACCCCTGCAGGGTTTAAAACTATTCGAATAGCCGTGTCCCCGGTTACGGACAATGCTTGAATTTGATTAGCGCGTTGTATAGATTTTACATTCCAATTTTATTTGGTGGATGAAATTTCGGTTATATGGTTAATTATGTATTGGTGTGTTGGTGGTGTAACACCACTTCATTATTGGTTATTGTTTACGATTATTCTTCATTTATTTACTGTTTTAGTCCAAATTGATTTATTAAATTGCTTTATGAAAATTTAGCAATGGTAGGTTAAGTTGTATTGCTTTACGCAAAATTGAACCCTTATAACCTTCCTGTTGTTAACCTTATGCATATATCAATTCTAATCCTTTGTATAGGTTCTATTAAACACTTCATTTTAGTAGTTTGTGTAAGTCTTGTTGAGTACCTTCTGTACTCAGTGGAAATTGTCCACTTGTTGCAGGTGAAGACGTTCTAATTAATATTTCAAGTTGAGACGATTGTATTGGTTTCTTCGACTTTAATCCCAGTCAAGTTGCCCTTGGGTTGTGGCGCTCCACTGGAAAGTTTATTTTCTTATTTCTTCTTCTGTTTCATGTTTACTAAATGTTTCCGCTGTAAAATTTTATCGATATATATATGTTAGCTGTGTATGCAGATTCTATTTGTGCATGCTTGTGATATAATGTTGTAAGGATATGTGTATGTTAGCAGCTGATTCTGGGAGCTAACTTGAGGCACATATCCGGGAACCTGAATATTGGATTTGTTACTTATTATGATTATACCTCTAGTATGATTTTAATGAGGGAACTGAACTGTTCCTTAATTAAGAATCATGCTACTAGTATAATTTTAATTCGGCACATTTCCAATATTCCGGGTCCTTACAGCGATGAGACCTCCCCCTTTTGGGTTGTGGTTGTGAGTTGGTGCTCACTCCCTTGTTGCAAAAATCAAATGTATTATGTGCTACCATTTTAACTTGTTGCTTTTCAATCTATGTATGTTATTACTGTCAAATTTGGCTTTGCGCAAACTAACCATACAGCTCTCAATTGGTAAGCCTTTGCATGAATATTACTTGCATGATTGCTCCCTGTGTCTTGCTGAGTACATTCAAAGTACTCATGGCTTTAAGCCTTGTGTCAAAGCAAATTTTGAAGATGATCAAGTGCAGGGCAGTGTAGACCTCTTTGAGGAGGAGTTCTTCGATGATCCAACTGCCTAGGACGTCCTCCACTCGACAGCCTGTGGGCTTGCCGGATGGCCACTACGTGCTTTGTGCTTTTGTTGTGGAGCCCTTGCTGTGGTCGGTTTTTGTAAGCCCTTAGTGGCAGACCTCTTGTTAACAAGCTTGACCATAAGGTTCTGTTTTATATTAAGTTTAATTTGTCTACTTCATCTTTGTTTGACCTTGTGGTTGTGATAATACCTTGTGTTTCTGTGTGAGCTAGCTTCTGTTGTCCTGGGACTAGCTCGGTGCACAGGGGCAGGACCTCCAGGAAGTCCTACGGGACTTAGCCTGGGAGATCCTGTCGGACCTCCCCGATGATATACCAAGAGGTGCTACCGGCTGGTGGTGTTGGTCAAGACCTCCAGGAGGTCTTGAGGACCTCCTGGGAGGTCCTGGTGAACCTTCCCGGGACACACCAGGCGGTACTGCCGCTCCTCAGAGAGGTAGTACCGCAGCTGAAAAAAAAAAACAATGGTCCTCCCGGACCTTTGCCGTATATCACAGAGTGGGTCCTCACAGGTTATAGGAACTAAGGAAATCAAATGGGCCTCTGCTCATGTCTAGCACAGGAAAACCTCATGAGGCAACTATAATAGCGTAAATATACATCGATTTATGACAAACCTGAGCCCAAAATTTGAAACTGTAATAGTGAAGCAGTGCTTGTTGAATCTAAGAACTTACTACTGCAATCTGCGAAGGGCGCAGGTTAAGCAAAGCGCACGCTAGTGATTGTGGCCCATACGACCCAATATTTCCCATATCTGAAGGTAATGCTCTAAACTAGCTTTTTAGACCATTTCATTGCCCCTGGAAATGGAAGCAGATATATAGTAAGATAATTTAAAGATGTATAATAAAATGAGAAGAACAAATGTAGGAATCATCCCAAGCTATAAACGTAGCACACATAACTCTATTTTTCTCAAACAATCTAAAATGCAAGCAAGATTAAGCAACCAAGATGCACACCGCAATTCAAGAGATATAAATACCAATAATGAAATCATGTGATTTCTAGATGCAAGTATTTGTCTAGGACTCATATTCTGACTGCGGTATATTATGAGCACCAACTGATCAGGCTACAGTTTTGGGGGGTTGGGAGAAGAGAGGGGAGGGGAGGGAGAAGAGTACCTAGCTCTGAGCTCTAGTGGGATGGAGAAGAAGATGGCTTAGATGGTGATGGCAAGGACCCATGGGGAAGGAGAATAGGGAAGTCAGCACGGCGTCGACCACGTTTTTTTTTGCACAGGCACCGACGTGCACCATCGCCAAGTGACATGCCGTAGATAAGTGCAAATTTAGATACATGGCCTTCTCCACATTCGTTCAATACCAACAATATGTAGCCTAGCACAATAAGGTACACTAAGGCATCGACACCAACAATACATAACCCTTAATGGTGGAATGTTTGACTAACACAGATGCGATACATGTGTTAAAGGAGGACTGGCATAGCAAATAGTATCGTCGTATAAAGAAGAGGTAAGGGGTAAAGAGATTTGAATGGAATAATAGAAAACGCACCTAGTTAAGATCTGCATACGTGGATGTACATGCTGAAAGGCTTTTTCTTTGGCTCCTCATGTATGCATCTATGTGCACCTAAAAAATGTAGCACAAGCGGGAAAAAGGAATGAGCTGAGTATTCGCATAAAGCGTGATCATGCTGACAGAAAGAAAAAAACATCATTAGCGACAAAAAAAGGGCCAAAAAAACTAAAGAAAAGTTTCAATTGATAAATTTTCCATTTTGTATGAGCACAGATTAATCATAATTGCCAAGGATGCTACCATACTCTAAAGTTTGATTACCCATCTACACCTACTCTCTGAAGTGCACTTTACGAAGAACTATAGAGTAAGTTTGACTACCCACCTACACCTACTCTCTAAAGGATCACATTTAGCTCTAATATCTGTAAGCTAAAATGAAGCTGCAAACAAATCAAAGAAGAGCCTAGTATTGCTTCAAGCTGTCTCTCGCTCGCTCGCGCAGCTTCATTTTAGTGTATCCTCAGATGCAAACCTTTTATAAAAATGGGTGCATCACATTTAGCTCTAATATCTGTAAACAGAATCACAACTAATAAAACGGCAAAAGGAAATGCTCGTGCTCTCTTCAAAATGAGGTAAACACATGGTAATCAACACCCCAAAAAACATATCCCCATCATAGTGAGCTAAATTGTAGAACATCACAAAGTTTCTTCGATTGCAGCACCAACATGAGAAAGCGGTGCATCTATTCCAGCTTGCTGAAATGAAGGAAAGGATAAATCGCTATTAAATCACAATGAATGGAAGCTACTATAGGAGAAAAATAATGTCAAATAGCCATATTTAGCATGTCATTAACATGTGAAAATCGAAACACAATTCAGATCCAGACAAAAAACTAAACAGAGGCAGCTAGAGAGACGACAGTAGAAACCGTGACATTATAATTGACAAAGCAAAAGAAGATATTTCAATGAAGACCTATAAATGTGTCCCATTGGAGCAAAGGGACTCACTCATTCTGCCACCACGCAGACCTCCTATTAGAAATGACATGTGCAAAGGTCCTTATGAAAATCATTCATACATCTATCCGAGTCTATTGACTCTAGTATGTAGAAATTACCTTTGGAGAGTGAAGAAAAAATAAGTAGAAATTACCTTGACTCCAGTATTTATGGCATCTCTTGATGCTTGAAGCAATGGATCAAACATGGGATTGAATGCGGCAGTAAATGCACAATCAATTATGTACATTGAGAAGAAGCACGATATCATGTTAGTTTTTGCAACTAGAAATGGACTGAATTTATACTTCCAAGGACAAACTCACAAACCCATATGAAATATCATAACAAAAAACCATAGAAGAAGGAATAGAGCAAAGCAAAATAATAGACAGACCATCTATATGTGTCCCAAAATCTAGCCTCATCACATCATCATATTGTATAACAGTTTCATCACCAGAATTTGGAGTCCAGTGAGCTGTAACCCTAAGCATTGCTTTTTTTTTAATCAATATAAGAAGGGGATGCAAAACTTGGAAGCACGCTAGAGGAATACCATACCAATTCAAGGAGCACCCTGTTGGAAAGGCAATACCAGCTTACAGTCCATTCTCCTCGATAAGTCTCCGAACCATGTTTTCCAAAGTTTCGCATAGTTCAATCATTAATACTCCAGGCTTGAAAATGATCCTCATATATTTCCGCACCTAGCAAATCAGAATATACATTGTAGAGTCATAACCAACAACAAATAAGCTAAAATGAAGATGCGAACAAATCAAAGAAGAGCCTACTATATATTTTAGGCTTGTCTATGAACTTCTGCTGCTCGGCGAACAGCATTGTACATCGGCTTTTGTAGTTGTTCCACTTCTCTAGCAGCGACATGGAGATAGAAGAGCACATAGTATCCCGTGAAGCAGCGAAGGAAGGGGGGGGGGTGAGGAGAATGGATCGAGAGAGAGCCAGCTGAGTGGCAGTGCTTGAGCAAGGCAGGCAGCGGCGACACCCAGGCGAAGGGGAGTGAGAGGGAGGGGAGAATGGGAGCAGCACCTCGTAGAGCCCTCAGCTCTGCAACCCGTGCATTCCCGGTCCAGGAGGCGTTGAGGTGGCGGCTGGGGAGTGATACCGAGAGGGCGGTGGGGGAGGGATAGGGAGGGACCGGCCACGCTCAGGGAGAGGGGCGGTAGAGGAGGGGGAGGAAGGGGATAGGAGCCGGAGGCGATGCAGACCGAAGAGAAGGGAAGGGTGGTGCCGAGGTGGTAGTTTGGGAGGGAGACCGAGGGTGCGACGAGGGGAGAAGACGTAGGGGCGGTGAGGAAAGAAGATGGGAGGGGGCGGTGGTGGCTGTGGAGGTAGACCGAAGGGAGAACTTCCCTTTCCCCTGTGAGAGGACGGGAGGGAGAAGGGGAAGGCGGGTGACGGGCGCGATGCAGGAGACGTGCACAGTGCAGGCAAAGAGGATGAGGCGTGCAGCGATGGGGTTGGCGCAGCCAAAGAGGAGGAGGGTGGCGCGGTTGAAAGGGAAGAAGGAGCTGTGAGTGTGAGGCAAGCGAAGGGGAGGCAACCGAGGGGGGGGGACAGGGTAGTTAGCGTGGAAGATGGGGAGGAGGGAGGAGCGGCGGCAACTACGGCAGGGGAGGAAGCAAGCACAAGGACGGGGAGGAGGCAGGGGATGACAGCGCCATGAGGAAAGAGACGAAGGCCGGCTGCGATGCGCCACGAGGAAAGAGATGCAAAGCGTCGCGAGAGCAGGTGAAGAGTTCGCGACGCACGCGACGTGGCCCGCGCTCTACCGCCCCTTCGCACGATGTGTACCGGATCCGATCGAGCTGGCGCGAGGCGAACACTGCGCAATCGGACGGCACAGACGCACGAAGGCGCGAACGGGCAGGCGTGGCCGCACGCGAGATCTGACGATCGTAGTTTTTCGGTCTATGTGTACACGGCCGGAGGGCTCCCTTTCCACCAAGATTAAAGTTTAGTAATGTAGCGCAGGTCTCGCTAAACGAGCAGTCAAGAAAGAGATGCATCATGGTCTCTTCCACCCAATCTTGACAAAGAACACAATTGTGATTATCTTGAATAGTGACCTATCTCCTCTGCATCATGTTTTTTTTTGTGTTGAGACGATATGAGATTAACAGACAAGCAAAAACCTTGTGCTTCATGATGCATTTACTTTTCCAAGTCCATAGGTATGAATGCGGTGCTTGGAGATGTTGCAAATATAACCTGTAGTACTTCTGAGAAGTGTCATTTCCCCAAATTTAGGGCCTGTTTGGTAGTGCTTTTGCTCCTGGATTCTCATCTAGAGCAGCTGGAGCCTAGCCAAACACCTTGGCTCCTTGTTTTGGAGAATCAGGATCTGGGAAGAGAGGAGCGGTCTAGTAGTGCAATTTCACGGAGCCACCCTCGACTCGCTCCCTGCAGGGAGCACACACCCTGTTACGAAAGTACCCTCCGAGTTGGGAGATAATTACCCACTTTTTCCGCTTGACAAAACCCCCTAGCCTTCCCTCCCGTTCTATCCTCCCCCTTTCTCACCCACATGGCACTCCAAACCCTAGCGCCATCGCTAGCCCCTCAGTTCATCGCCGCTGCTAGCCACGGAGGTACATTGCCACCACCGTCCATAGAGCAGCTCCTTCCCCCATCTGCAACCTCAATCGCAAATAGTCATGACTTCCCCTCCATCCGCACTTCCCAAATCCAATCCCTACCACAACGGAGCACCTTGCTCTCAGCCCCGCCGGAGCCCATTACCGCTACTGGTCCTAGATCCAGCGACCTCGTCTGCAGGTGTTAAGGTTAGAGCTCGCCGGCCTCCTTCCCCTTTGGCTCAAGTCCCCTTTGTACTAGGTTTTTTTTTTTCTGGTTTGGGTTGTGTAGTTTTGCAAATCTAAGCAAATAATGGTGCTAGTAGATGGAACATGTATAGGATTCGGTTAATTTGCTTCATTCGGTTGTGACAATCTTGCCCACATATGCTGATGAGAATATGTTCATCGATTCATGGATGAGAATATGTTGTATACACTATACCTCTATACAATGTTATCTTGTACTCTGTTGTATGTGTACACACTATTGTATACACTAGCTTAGATGAACTATTGCTCCAATTACATGAGGAGCATAGGAAATAATAAGCCGTAATTCCTTATTTGATCCTTTTTTGTCACCTTTAACTAACAATTCAAAGAACTAGTCCAGAGTTCGATCGCAATTTCCTGACTAGATAACTCATTTTTGGTTCCCCTGTGTAGTTTTATACACCTGGGAATGAAAACCTAGCCTGTCACTAGTGGCATTGTATGAACAAATTTGAAACCAACTAGATTTTCAACAATAATTTAAGGTTGTAGCTAATGGGCTTTCTTGCACTGTTAATTAGTGTGTATGCTTCCATCCTTACCTTAGATTCTGGTCCATTTGCTTTCTTGGCACAAGCATTGCAAATATCTCATTTCCCATTTTTATATTTGGTTTGCGTAGCGTTGGTGTCATCATTATTGGCTGTTGAATTGCGCTTCAGCTCATATATTTAATGAATTTATTATTTGTTTCTGAGCAGTTTCAACCGGTGATGAAGAAGCAAGAAGAGGAAAATTCCGAAATGAAGGGGCCAAAAAAGAAAGTAGACAAGGGTGCTAATTAACAAACTAGATGCTGCCCATGCTGCATCCTGAGCTTGTTGTGAGAAAAAAATCCGCCCTTCCTTGTAGCTGCGTTTTGGTAGTGGCAATCCCCATGTGTACAGGTTCTCTGTATACTGTATATGATGGTTGGCAGTGTATGAGAACAGCATTACATGATATAAATCAGATGATGTAGTGGCTTCATGCCGGGACACAGCTTCGAAATGTAATATTTTATTCCTTGAGTTGTCGATCCAATCAGCAGCTCCCCTGCCCCAGCGTATCACAGTATGGGTAGTATCAATTTACCTGTTGTACAAAACAATGCTTGCTAATTGCAAGAGTTTGTATTCCTCAGACCTCACTCCGCAATTTTGTATAATGTAAATACTTATTATTGGTAGTTCATAAACTATGCGCATATTTTCACTTGTTGCTTGCTAAATTGTTGATGAACATTTTTTTTACTTCTTGTACATGATTTGTATTTGTATGCATCGCATTCAACTAGACTCTCAATCCCGAAAATTTTAGTTTCACAAATTTATGCATAAATAGAAAGGAGTAAGATACAAATAAGCTTGAAGTGATAAAATCAGGGGTAGCATGGTCTTTTTTTTTGCATTCAATCATCTTTTTTAGAGTTTTTAGAGCCAACATTGAGCTAAATGTTTCTCTCGGTCAACTCTAGATTCTCGAACGAGTGGATTCTTAGATAGGAATTAAAAAATAAGATTCTAAAAGCTTTATGAAAGAGGGCCCTAATAAATGCCCAACCTACTCCAAGCATCTTCCTGTTTTCTGTCTGTCAATCGATGTGGTCAAACATGTTGCATCAAGATGTCTTTCAGCAGTTCTTTCTTTTAATTCACGTAAGTACGTAACAGTCGCAGTCTAAAGTTTGCTTCTGTCATTAGATTCAGATATCTGTACTTGATGGCACATCACAACTACTATCCACACCAGTCCACTCCAAAGTACAGAGTACATACGCTCCTTAGTTTTTTCCCAATAATTTGTATGGCGAGAAAAAAATGTAAGGATTTTGATTTGGACATGATATAGACGTATGAGTGTGATGCATGGCTTGAATTTTGCATACTCATCCAAACACACGACTAAAATATAGCCAGAACTAGTGGGACAAGGCTAATGTGAGATGGCGCATCCAAATACATTTTACCATCATATGCCAGACACAAATATACAAAAACAATGCCAAAATAGGAAATATATTAAAGATGGTATTTTGCTAATGGATAGTATGCCCTCAAAAGCCTATAAATATGTGCACGAAAAACTCTGTGGAACAAAATTAACTAGATTTTTTTTTATGCAATTGTGAACATTGAAAGGTAATATATATACCACTAAGACGGTAGCTATGACTGGCAATCGTATTAGATGAGTTCTCATCTTTTTCTTTTTTGAAATCTACGAATTCTCACCCTTTGAAAAGGTCTCTCTAGCTAAGCGTAGCCCATTTCTTTTTACAAATCTAGGAACGATGGTTGGGTGAACTGTCATGGTAGTGTGAATTCATGAACAAGAGTACAAGACCACAACTCCCCAATCAGAATAGGCCAAATCAGTGAAATCAACCTCACATCCAGTCCATTCTCTGTGCTCCAAAACTTCTGAACGGTGGCTGCCTATCGATGCTGGGGTTAGCAGCTGTTCGGTTTGTAGCCATTAAAAATTTTACCAAAATTTGATATTACCTTTAAAATTTGTCAGTATTTGGATTGGTATCTATTTTTTGGCGTGCCCCAAAAATTTTGGCTAGCCAATGCCGCACAGGCTTCATGCGTAAGCGATTCCCGGGTGAGCATTTTGCTCGCCCCAACTTTGGAATGGCCTCCTGCCAATATGTTGGTGAGGTGGCAGCATCCTATTGGCTGTAATTAATATTTAACTTTTTGATTAATCAGTTTCAAATGATCATATTTCCTAAACTGAGTATCCGATTTGTGATCCGTTTGAACCGTTGTGTTTCTTGTCATTTTATCAACAAAATAAGATCACTGTTGTCATACTTTGAGGGCAAAAGAGAATATATATCATATGGGTCCCACGTGTCATATTCACTTTTTTGGCAAATTTTGGCATGCTTATAATCCAAACATATCAATTTCAGCATTGCCCGTGAATTGCTATGGCTACAATCCAAATAACATTTTTTGTCCAGGTTTTAGCATTACCAAAATTTGGTATGGCTAACTAGAGTCAAGAACCAAACATGCCCTTACTCTGGCGGATAGCTGGTGCTCCCGTCCCGGCAAGCCCCCTTGCTGGGTCCACCACTATCCCAACAAAAAAAAGCACACAGAAAATTGATAGAGAAGTAGAAGAGAAAAAAAGTCATAGAAAGTTATAACTTTTTAGTAATTCAGAGCTACTGTGGAAGCTCAAACTCTATCTAGGTATAAGAAGCGCCAGTTCCGAGTTTAAAAAAATTGTATTTACCATTGGCTGCCTTATTGACATATGGATCTGAACTCACACCGACAGTCTCATACGACAAAACTTTTAAATTTAGGAGCGACATATGAGATATTACCGCTAATTAATAGCATAAGCACTAACCGGGGGCTTGCAAAATTACACAGCTGGCTATAACATTTCTTTTTTTGCGAGGTATAGCAAAATTGCGGATGGATGTTGTTGCCGTCAAACGATTAATTGGCTAAATAATGTGTGATGCGAGTGATATATTCTCCTATTGATTATACAGTTTTGTTTGCATCTTGTTGTAGCCGGGAGTGGGGGTTCAAAGTCATCATGGATGCCGACGCCACTGGCTATGATCCAAAAAGCCATGGAAATGCCGAATGTCATGCTACCAAACGAGGGCACCGGTCCCATGCTGGGCGCAAAAGTAGCTGCTGAAGCAGGAATTTTTTTTGTAAATAATCTATTTTTTATTCGGAAATACAGAAATAATACCGCTTAATTTTTTTTTACAGAAATAATCTCTAGTCGCCGTCCCATTGGGCGACTAGAGCCTCATGGGTATAGTCGCCAAACGGATGTACGACATTAGTGCAAGTCGCCCAACCAGTGGGCGACTTAGTTAAAGTCGCCCAACCAGTGGGCGATTTAAGCTCCTAAACTCACAATTATGTAAACCCAATTGGAACAATTGTGTTAAAATAGATATTACATTTTGTAGGTATTGTATTTAGCAAATCGTATTATATGATGTTATTTTTTGTAAAGATAAAAGTGTGGTGACAACGTTGGTTGGTCTGTTTCTTATTTTCGTAGAATATGAAGGGTACGAAATATGTCAGACTCGCAATAACATTTTGTGATCGTCGTATATTGTTGTAGTGCGTCAAATTTCTGTAGAATTTTGTGAGGACGATTCAGATAGTAATGAATGGTAAGTAGATAGGTAAGTGATATTCGGAAATACAGAAATAATATAGGCTTGCTTTCATGGCTTAGCGGAGACACGGAACGAGAAGTACATTAAAGTCCGCGGACAACTGAAGCACATTACACGAGTGACATGGCATGATGGTTCGTAATTGCTTTAGTCATCCTCGCTACTACTACGGTACACCATGATGAAGCATCCGGACCATATAAGTATACATGCCTTTAGGGATAATAAAAACAAGAGGGTATGACGGGTACTACTACGTAATGACGACCATCTGCGTGGACGGGGCCATTTTCCCTTTCTTGCTAGCTCGGCGTTGAACTCCTCGCCGCCTTCCCTTCCCTTGTCGCGGATCGCCCACGTCGGGTGGTATGTCGAAGTCGCCCATATCCTGCGATTCGATGATGTAAGTGCACCGTATAATGAGAATCGAAGAAGGATTTAACTTCTTCATAACTAACGTCGTGGATACGGATTACGGGCGGCCGGATACGTTGTGGCGGCGGGTTCACCGCATGAGCCTTTCCCTTGCCTTTGTCGCGAACTGCACATGTCGGGCTGGTATGTCAAGTCGTCCATGTCCTGCGATTGTATGATGGATGTAAGTACGCGTCGAAACCTTACGTAATAAGGACGCCCACCGAGAACACTCTATGTGGGTTGCCTTATGTTCAATCTCCTAAAGCATGTAACGAAATGGTGGACGCGTTATTGCGGTTGCCTTTTATTGAGTTGACATGTTGTATTGATGTGTCGCGTGCTTTAAGTTATATGCATCGAAGAAATATGCAATGTATGAACGAAGTTCGAAAACCAAGCTATTCCATATTATCCGATAGAATTAAGATAAAACATACTAGCGGTTGGGTAGTTGCTTACAAGAACCAAAGTACAATTACGACACAATTAGTTCGGCATTTGCTTACAAGAACCAAAGTTCGATTGAACTACAAGTTACAACAGTAGGAAATGTAATACAAGTTCCTACGTGTCGCCAGCGCCTTGCAAGTTCTCGACGGTGTGCCCTTCTGGCGGCGGCGCAGAACGTCTACCCGCTGCAGCTTCCCCTTCGTCCATATCGTTCGAATCGCGACGACTCCGCCGACGGCCCTTCCCCTCTCAATAGGTCTAGATCTCGGAACCCAAGTCCTATTTGCAATATCCAATGTGGAGAAGTTACGACAACCCCGAAGCCTCTTAGCTCGCCGCACCACACCCTTGAACCTTTTCCTTCATGAAGTACTCAGATACAAAGTTAAATGGGTCCATGCGGATCGCCCCACACTTGGCGAGAACATGAGAGCATGGCTTGTGAAGAAGCTTTAGCTTGTTGCATGTGCAGCTAGGTTCATTCACATGGTCTCCAAGGCATACCTCATGGGTAACAAGAGACCGAGCCGTTCGAATCCGGCTCTGTCTCGGAGGATCACGTCGAATCGATGCTCCGTATTGCCCATTACGAAGACCGTGCGATCGAGCCTTCTCGGTCTTGGCTCGCATGTATGTACTAATCTTCGAGCAATAGAGGTGCGTGGGTTGGTCTGCATGAAGTGCCGCATTTGCATGTCTTTCCTGAAATATCCGATTATACCATGCGTAACGCCTTCAACAATGGCGACAAGAGGTCGACAACGGAGGCCCCTAATAACCAGCTTGTACACCTCTGCAAGGTTAGTGGTCATTATGCCATACCTTGCGCCGTCCGTGTCGTGGATGAAGGACCACTTTTCCAATGGCTCGGCCTCAATCCAATGAGAGAAACACCGATGTCCCTCGAGGTCCTCCGCGTCAAATGGGGAGGGTCGAGCTCCATGATGGTGTGGCGCTCCTACATTTGTGCCTCCCGGGAATGAGGGACGCTTGTTTTCTCGATGACATGCTTCTTGGTATGCTCGTCCAACATCCGCCACAATGCATCAAATTTACGTTCTTTGGTTCGCATGGCAAGCCTCTTGAAAAGTTTCATCAAAGGTTCTTTGCCGAATCGTTTGAAGAAGTTGGCCCCGGATGGCGAATGCACCATCATGCCTCGAGTCCGCCAGGGAATGGCTCATTGGGGTCTTCTTTGAAGTTGTCGGATGGCCTTCATCATCCCGGTGGCGATCATGGATTAGGCGGACATCGGGACGTGCCCCAACTACTCCCATCTTCAGATCTTTGAAGGAACCACAACCACCGTCGTAGTTCTCACTTTCCACTAAAGCGATGGCTAAGGTAGAATCGATTGTTGCCATCAACGCCAATTCTTTGTCGAGGATCATGCCCTTGTATTTCCCGATTAGAAATGTCCCGCCCATCGAGATCATCGGCAACATGTGTCCGAATGCATTGATCACAGGGACCGAATGCTAAGAAGGCCCTCTGCAAGACCATAAAACCTTGCAGTGGTCTTTTGGCTGGCCGGTCCTTCACAGCAATGTATGTGCCCGGGTTCCTGTCTTGCAACACCTGGAGCATACGAGGAAGGTTGTCGTAAGATGCCTCAAAAGAACCGAACCTCCTTTCCAAAGCCTTACGCTTAGCACGCCATGCCTTGGCAGAGCTAATCTTGTACTTGAATTTCGCCGATAGCCACCATGATGTGCTTGGCCTCCAGTGTCAGCTTCTTCACTATCTCTCCGTACATGACATTGGCTATGAAGGTGGATGTGAGGTTGCGATGTTTCGACAATACACTCTCGAGCAAGCGAGTGCGGCTCCACCTTCGAGACAATCCAGTGAGTCTCGTACTTGGGTCTCCTTGCGTGCACACGCCAAGGACACCCACCGCCAAGATATCTGACGGTGTCATTGCTCTGGGTGGATTTGAGTACACGAAACGGCCGTTGCATGGACAAGGCCCACAGCTTAATGGCATCCTGCAGTGATCCCTTGTCAGCAAACATTGCACGAAGCCGAACCTCCGTCCCATTGTACTCCCACGGTGATTCGTGCTCGTCGTGCACAGCAAGACCCTCAACGTCCACCCTCTTCCATTCCTGCGGGATGGGATCTTCGTCCTCCTCGGAAGAGTTATTACCATCCTCTTGTAAAGCTTCCTCCCGCCGATTTGTCAAGTCATCAATCTCCATCTGACGTACTATGCTGTCGACATGCTCCCCTGCATCTGCCTGGGCACTGGCCTGAGCTTCCTCTTCTGCCTCAGCCTCCTCTTCTGCCTCAGCCTCCTCTTCTGCCTCAGCAACATCGGCCACCGCGTGTTCGTCATGAACCACACGCACTGCGTCCGAGCTGCTCCCACCAACCCGACGGGAGCCGTCGGAAGGGCCTGCGAGGAGTTCCTTCGGACATGCCTGCACGAGTAGCACACAGTCGTAGCCACGGCGCCTACAGCCTTGCAGATATGCCTTCCATGCAACCGTGCGCATCACTCTGCTCAACTCCCACCGAATGTGCGTGGGAGACCTACTCCAAACCCCTTGTATCACGACACTCCACACCTCGGGGTCCAATGAGAAGGTTCTGGTGAGCCAGTTTAGGACATCTCCGATTCGGGTATTCTCCAGATCATAGTCGTTACGAAGGAGAATACGTCAACACAAAATACAAGTTATATAACAATGGTAGATGGAATGCATAGACAACCATGTAATAGTTCCTACAAAAGACAATACGTAAACACAAATGACGTAATAGTTCCTACGAAAGACAATACGTAAACACAAATGACGTAAACCCCCTACTGGCCACCCGCTGCGCCACCCGCAGCACCCGCTCCATCGTCGCCACGTCCCACACCCGGTCGCGCCAAAGAAGACGTCCCGCTGGGCTTCCGGCGCGGGTGCCTAGTCCGAGGCCCGAGATAGGAAAGGCGCCAGAGCCCCGCCGATCCGTGGTCCCAGGGGGGTCGACTCCACCTGTGTGATCACTGGAGGCCCGCTAAGCTGCTCAACAGAAAGAACGTCGACAGTGCGAGGCTCGGTGCCCGTCCGTCCGCGTCCGGGTGCTTCCGCAAGTAAAGATCCACGTCCTCGCACGTCCTCGTCTAGGGGAGAAGACACTGCGGCTCTACAAAAGTACTGCGCATGGCAAATAATGTTAGTCTCTACCAAAAATCGACGATCGCCAACTTGAACAGAGCAAACGCTTTTGTTGGGCGGCATATGCGGGATGCTATACCCACCGTCTTGTCCGGGAGGGTCGGGGTGAGAATATCTTGTGGCGGTGGGGTGTACCCACGTGCCCACCCGGACCCTCCGGCTTGCCCCAGCGCAGCGCAACAGAAGGCGGCGTGGAGCAACAGGACGCGAGGCCTTGGCATAAGCGGGCCTGCGGACGCGTTCTCCCGAGCTTGAGGTGGGGTCAGAGGACACGGCGTCCTCGACCTATGCACCGACGAGGCCACCTCCGGACCGACGAGCCCACCTCTGTGCACCGACGAGGCCACCTCCTCTGCCAGGTCTTGCATGGCGTCGGGCCACGATCGCCTCGCCGATCAGTAGGCCCGACGAACAAAGCGCACTAGCTCGTCGCGTGACCTCTCGCACCAATGCCGATCTGCCCAGATCGACCGTCCGTCGGCAACCCCGGCGTTGATGTGCATGCGCAAGGAGTATGTCAAAGCGTCAAACCTATAATTCGTAGTAATGAGACGAAGACATTTTCAAACACGATTTTACGTACCACGAGGTGCACATTCCGCTAAGTGCGAGAGGGTAGGCGTCGGTCGTCTTGCCGCACGCGAAGCGGGGAGGGTCGACGACATGCACCACTGAGTGCGTTCTGCGGGCATACCGGCGAAGGTACTCGTCAGACGCTGGGTCAGGGGTCATTGAGCGTCCGCACACAGATCCTCATGGGCGTTCGCCCATCGTGCCACCCGGCTCCATCTTGCCCGCCATCTGCGTCCTAGTGCCACCCTCCTACTATGCTGCGAAAGCGTAGCATTGCAATTGGAAGCAAACGTTACGGAAATGTCAAAAACATATGTGAACAGTGTTGCATGTAACTTACGCATGGGTCGACTTCGGGCACCCTCGTCCGGACGGAATGGAACAACTGGCGGAGGGCGAATCTGGCGCATCACCCATGTAATCGCGTAGTCCTCCACGAACACGTCGAAGACGAAGCTTCCTCTGCGTCGCCAAGATCGCCCGGTCGCGCCAAAGATAAGAAACGACCATGGAGCACGGGCCTCCGTCTCGATCGAGTACGGCTCAGCAAGACGTCGTCGGCGGTGAGACGGTCCAATTGCTCCACAAAGTGCTCAGACGCGCGTGTGACTCTGACGCGATGTGCATACTGTACTCGCGAGCCAAAAAAAGTGGTTAAAAAGGATTACGTAATACGACTAAAGAAAATATATAGGGAAATATGTACCGCTTCACGGCACCAAAGGGACCCTTACGGTCGGCGGTCCACCGCGTCACCATGGTACATGTCCGCGCCAGACGGTCTCGAAGTCTATCAAAGATGGGCGTCCAGAGAGAAGCGCCGAACGACCACAACAAGCGAAGAGGGGCACTGTGAGGATAGATGCGGCTTCGTCCGACAAAGACGATCGCCAAAGCCGCGATGCGTCGCGGCAAGTACGGCTGATCTGGCGATCTCGACTCCTCGCCGTCGCGATGGCCTCGCGTACCCAGGCGTGGCGTCAACGGAGTCACCGTGGCTGCTGTAAACAAGACCACGAAACGACCACAACAGATACGCCTCGGTGTCGCGAAACACGGTCGACGGTGGGTGTGGGACCATCCGCTCG
This sequence comes from Phyllostachys edulis, assembly GCA_036346405.1. Taxonomy (NCBI): domain Eukaryota; kingdom Viridiplantae; phylum Streptophyta; class Magnoliopsida; order Poales; family Poaceae; genus Phyllostachys; species Phyllostachys edulis. Next base: position 77,454 of record JAYEVD010000895.1, read on the forward strand.
ACTTCCACTCTGTAAACGAATAATTAGTAAGCCCGTCATATGGCTAGGCCTTAATGAATCGCTAACCCCGACGAAAATAGGTACTATACTTACCCGAATCGCGAAGCCACCGCAGGGCGCACCATGCCATTGTCGCTCGAGAAGTCGGAAACGGAGGTGCGGCCTCGCCCAAGAACGCATACAAACTCGCCAGCAGTATGCGCGCGCGAGCCCACACCGCGTCCGGCTGAATGCGGCCGCTCGCGATAGGCAAGCCGAGCAAAGATCGCGACATCCTCCGAGTCGGGCCATCTCCCAAAGGAGGTGGAAGGTGTGCGTCTCGGGCCGCCAACAGTCCACAGGCGGTCGGCCAGAGCGACGGTCGAACGGAAGCGTCGTGACCGCCCGGACCGCTCGAACCTCCCCATCGTCGTCGGCGACCAGACCGCCGTCCTCTTCGGTGGCCTCAACCATCCGTCGCGGCGGTAGAAGACCGGGCGGCTCAGCCTACAAAGCAGGCGTAAAGTACAAAGTCGCGATACGACACAAAAAAGTTACAAAGTTTACGGACAAACCTCTCTACCCAGCGTGGGTCTAGTCTGTTCGCCGGGGTCCGCGTCTGAACCACCCCTAACTCAGCGCGTCCCGCCCGCCAACCGGATCACGGCACCACGACGGCTCGCAGGTGTCAAGACGTCGACGAACCGGTCTAGCAGCATCAAATGCCAATCCGAACCACCGGGGTCTTGAGCCATACACGCAAATTAAGAAATTAAAAGCATTCATATTACTTACGCATTTAAATTATATTCCAATGGGAAATAAATCATATTTGATATGTTAAGTAGTGCCACCTAAACACTTTGCCCCAACACAATGACACAATTTTTCCTCTAAAGGCTATATTACGTTAACGCCTATACCGATCGCTATGGATTAAGAGATATTTATTACATCATCGTTACTATGCGTATTTATAATCGTGAAGCTTTGGAGAAAAAAAACAAAATTTCACATGTTTGATAATCCCTCGTGTTTGGAACCATGTATCGCGTATTTACCATTCTATAAACTAGTATTTGCGAATGCATGAGTTATCGACATGTTTATCATTTTATAAACTAGCATTTCTAAAAGTAACATGTTATCATTCATCTAGCCCGACGTTAATTAGCGCAAAGACGCATAACAAAGACAACTAAAATTTGACATGTTTGATAATCCTACGTGTTTCAACCATGTATCGTGTATTTAACATTCTATAAACTAGCATTTGCGAATGCACGCAGCGTTATCGACATGTTTATCATTCTATAAACTAGCATTTAGAAAAGTAACATATACGCAATTAGCACAAAGACGTTGAGAATAGTACAACTAAATTTATTTTTACTAACTCATTTTTCCTTCATGTTATCTCTCAACATTTGCTAACGCATTCATGGTTACTAACTAATTATGCCATCTCTAGATATTTGCTAACAATATGTCATTACACATAAAGTTGATTGCTAACCTACCATGGTTTAGAAAAAAAACTTATACAAAATAATATCAAAAACTTACCGACCTACGCGCGCTCCTCTTCTTCCCTCCTCTTCTCCTTTTCTTCCTCCTCTTTCCTTCTCCTCCTCTTTTTCCTCTCTTTCTCTCTCTCTCCTCTCCTCTCCTCTTTTCTCTGCCGATTTGTATTACCGAATGGCGACAGTTGGCCGCTGTGATTTTATAGTCGCCCAAGTCGCCATATACCGTATGGCGACTTCGGTTGAGCCGCCACCATGTCGCCATACGGTATGGCGACGACCTTAAGTCGCCGATGCGGTATGGCGACTATGCCTCAAAACCTTCAATGTCGCCTTCTGGTTGGGCGACTTCAAGAAGTCGCCCAACCGGCACGGGCGACTAGAGATTATTTCAGAAAAAATTAAGCGGTATTATTTCTGTATTTCCGAATAAAAAATAGATTATTTAAAAAAAAAATTCGCTGAAGCAGGGGGTAGGTAACCCTAGGGAATGAGACGAGAACTCTCTAGAGTCGAGGGATTCGGAGCCACACCGTTGTTGGGACAGCTTACACCGGCGCACTCTATATGTCTGAGGTTACGGTATGTGTTCCAAATCAAAGTTATTACAAATAAATAATTAATGAAAAATACGCACTACATTCAGATCGAAATTGACATCATTTTTTACTATGCAAAGTCAACAGATAATAAATTTGTCGACTAATTTAAACAGTAGAATCGTAGTAAAAATTACAACACTACACTCTCTTATTTCAAATATAAGTCAAGATAACACTGACTCTTCTCCGTCCATAATTAAATGTTAATTCAGATACAAAAAAATATCCCCAAACGAGAGATGCCTCCATGAAAATAGCCCCGCGGAGATAATGGTGACCATAGCAACCTGAGTGAAATTTTTTTTAAAAATAATCTATTTTTTATTCGAAATTTCAAAAATATTCCGGCAATATTTTTTTTTACGAAAATATACGTCTATCGCCCAATGGTTGGGCGATTGAAGTCAGAATCACCGAACAGCTTGGGCGATTGGTTCTGTCGCCGAACTGCATGAAGGCGATTGAAATTGAATCACAAGAAGGTTGATGATCAAACCAATCGCCAAACCCTAGGACATTTTCGCTTGCGATCGCTTAGCAATGGGCGACAGTCGATCGCCCAACCCTAAGGCGATAGGAGGTCAACTGCTTTTTACTTTTTAATTATTGTTTAATTGAGTTGTAATGAATATTACATTTTGTAGGTGAATTAAATTTAGCAAATCTGATTGTATCATGTTATTTATTTTGAAAATAATAGTGTTGTGACGATGTTGGTTGGTCTGCATTTGTTATTTTAAGTACAATATCATGGGTATGAAATTTGTCGACTCGCAATAACATTTTGTGATCGTTGTATATTGTTGTAGTCGTGTAAATTTCATTGAATTTTGTGAGGACGATTGAGACAGTAATGATATGTAAGTACAAAGGTAAGTGATATTATGATGCGCGAGGGAGTCTCTCCTCGATGAAGTCATCTGAACGTATATGCGTATGTAGGCACGTAGTCGATGTCGTACTTTATGGAGCTTATACAGAATATGAGTGAAGGGGCTGAGAACGCTCGTTGTGATTATGAAGATGCCCTAAAATATGGAGGATTCAATGTCGGTGCGAATGGTTCTTTTCGATTCCACTAGAAGAGGCATACTTGGAATATAGTCTTACTTTGATGGGTCTCCTAACGTAACTACATTAGAGTCCGTCTGATGTAGCACATTACACGAGTCACATGGCATGATGGTTCGCTAATTGCTTTAGTCATCCTCGCTACTACTACGTACATTGTGACACAAGCATTTGGACCATGTAAGTATACATGCCTTTAGGGATAGTAAAAACATGGGGGTAGGACGGGGACTACTACGTAATGACCGACCTATTGCGTGGACGGGGCCATTTTCCTTCCTTGCCCATTTCGGCGTTGAACTCCTCGCCGGCCTTCCCTTCTCCTTGTCACGGGAGTGTCCACGTCGGGCTGGTATATCGAAGTCGTCCATATCCTGCGATTCCATGATGTAAGTGCACCGTATATTTAAAATTGTAAGAAGGATTTACATTCTTCATAACTCACGTCGTCGATACGGATTACGCCCGGGCGACCGGATACGCTGTGGCGGCGGCTCTCCAAGATGAGTTTTCCTTGCCCTTGTCGCGGATCGCCCACGTCGGGCTGGTATGTCGAAGTCATCCATGTCCTGCGATTCCGTGATGTAAGGGCACCGTGATAGTGAAAATCGTAAGAATGATGTAAATTTTCGTAACTCACGTCGTCCATACGGATTCGCCGGGCGACCGGATACTGTTGTGGCGTCGGGTCAACCGCATGAGCCTTTCCCTTGCCTTTGTCGCGGGACTGTGCACGTCGGGCTGGTATGTCGAAGTCGTCCATGTCTTGTAATTGTATGATGGATGTAAGTACACCGTACAGGGAAACCTTACGTAATAAGGATGTAAACTCTTCATAACTGACGTCATCGATATGGATTACGCCCGGCGAGTATCTTGGGCTTCCGGTGCCTCCTCAACAGGTCCGATGCGTAAGGTTTCCACCGACGAAGTTCTCGCCCGCACCGAATAGTTTAGCATGTACTCGCCTATTTGGATGAATGCCCTGTCGTACATCTCCGGGCCGTCGATCCACTGGAAGAAGTGGTAGCGCATCTCGGGCTGCCATTACGTGGGGATGAAGTTAAAAATTTGAAGAATTCAGCGTTGGGAGAGGAAAATCGATATGCGTGAAAGAGACGCTTACGATATAGTGCCCGCATGTGTAGTACGCCTGCCGCGGTGTGCAGGTGTGTGGGTGAATGATATCTGCGGTTAGCCACACACACACTGCGGGATCGGAAGCGTGGTGGTCTTGGAGCATCTTTCATTGATTTATCTGGGTATTGCATTTGTTTCTTTTTCGCTTAAGCCAGTTTTGCTTCGCAACATCCTCGTAGAAGTGTCTCAAGAGTCCATAGTCGTGGTATCTGTTGTGTAGTGTTGTGTAGAGTTGGGTTTGGTTCAACCCCTTTATAAGGCCCATGTTGGCATGGTGTGGTTAATTTCATGCAGAGCAGAGAGTCTGTTTTTAATTACAAAAGCCGAGGAGGTAGAGTGTTGTCATGTCCATCTGGAAAATTTGGCGAGGCATAGTGTTGTCATGTCTTACTTTGTAGTGAGAAGTCATGCCTTGCTTTGGAGTCTTTGTCTTATCGGTCTCGAAAAGTTGGCGAAAGAGTGTTGTCACGTCTTTCTTTGCGTAGTCTTGTCTTTTCGGTCTTAAAAGTCTGGCGAGGTGGTCGGGGTTGTCAAGTCGATCCGAAAAGCCTAACCCTAAACCTAAACCCTAAAGCGCGCAAAGTTGTTTCCTTTAGTCTTATCATCATAAAAGCCGCCTCGTGTGGTCTTGTCCTTTGTGCAAAGCTGGCCCGTGTGGTCTTGTCACCGCAGAAACTCTCTCCTTCGGTGTTATCAACTGCATAAAAAGCTGCCCGTGTGGTCTTGTCCTTTGCGCATAAGCTGTCCCTGTGGTCTTGTCACCGCAGAAAATGTCTCCTTTGGTCTTATCATCGCGCAAAGCTGCCCGTGTGGTCTGCCATCGTGCAAAGCTGCCTGTGTGGTCTTATCACCGCAGAAAGTCTCCTTTGGTCTTATCACTGCGCAAAGCTGCCCTGTGTGGTCTTGTCACTGCGCAAAGCTGCCCCGTGTGGTCTTATAAGTGCGCAAACCCGCTTTGTTAGTCTCCCCCCGCGGGCCTATAAAATACACGCCCACGCTCAAATTAGGACCACTCGACCTTTGAAACCGAGGGAAGAAGAACCTTCTCCGCTTTACAAGATAACATCACGATGGCGAGCAGACGCCAGGACCCGCCCAACAAGGGGTCACCGGCGGGACCTTCTCCCGAAAGGATGGAGGACTTCGCCCTAACCACGGTTGATGCCGAACAAGCGTGCTCAACCTAAGTGGCGAAATGCGGACACGGGAGGACGCTTATCGTGGTGTCATAGACGGCCCTTTCGATGGTGGGCGGCGTTTCTTCCGATGCCCATACTGGGGTAAATAGTTTTGTTTATATTCTTGGTAATACATCCTCCATACTAACCGCCCCTTATAGCGTATGGCGAAATGCAACTTCACCCATTGGATCGATCCTCCCCATGAGCGACATGTTGTGCGATACGTGGATGTATTGTGGAACCGAATCTTTGATTTGGAGGCGCAAATTAGCGATCTCAACGAGCAAAATGATGACCTCCGCCAACAGATGCAATCCATGAGAGGGGCAATGAGGAGGTCGTGAACATAGGAAGTTCCTATGATCCCGCATTTCGCCGTGCCAACCCTAGCTGCATATGTGCATGCCACTACAACGATGACCCGACGCCGTCTGGCGCCTAACCGGAGAACACTCTATGTGGGTTGCGAGAGGCACCTTCTACAATTAGGCGGCGGAGAAGTCAGACGTCGCTAGTGTCCCCTTCTGTATGCACTTATGTTGAATCTCATGAAGCATGTAACTAAATGGTGAACGCGTTATTGCGGTTGCCTTTTATCGAGTTGACATGTTGCATCGAGATAGTCTCCCCTTTCACGCAATTACGTTCAATCTCGTGAACGTATGTAAGTAAATGGTGGGCCAGCGTCATTGCGATTTGCCATTTATCGAGTTCACTTTTGCATCGAGGTGTCGTGTGCATTAAGCTATAGGCGTTGATATGCATTGAACAAACATGCATTATATGAAAGAGTATACACAAGAACGCAAAAGTAATCCAGGCATCATATATTAAGTGCAAAATTCAAGTATCACATAACGAAGAAATGTACGGCCGGCAACAAGACGCCGCCTCTAATAGCCCCCCAACCGCACCCTAGCATCCTCGCGTCGCCACCGCCCGATCCACCTCGCGTCCTCCCCCACGGGCTCGCTTGGCGCCTTCCTCTCGCTGGGTGTCGGGCCTCGCCCGAGAGGAAAAGACGGCCCGAGCCTCGATCCGACGAGGACCGAGAGGCAAGGGGTGGACAAAGATCGCTGCTTTGTGTGGGTGCTAAGCGCACCGAGAAATATGTGGAGCCGAGAACCTCCTCGGGTGTGGGCCGAGGTGCCGTCTCGCCCACCAAGAAGTCTCTGCTGGCGTCCTCGTCCGTGCGCCCACGCCCTGCCAAGGCCCATGTGATGCGCGTCCACGTCGTCATAGGGCAATGTACCTGCACAGCAAAATATTGTTAGTTATAAAAAAATGCGAAGCGTGCTGACAAACAGAGAGGTGACATACCCTCGGCTAGCGCCATGGCACGTAGAAAGCTGTCCACACGGAAGTGTGGCACGACGTAGTGTGACGCTGCCGGTGTACGGGGTTGTCTGCAGGCGGACCCTCCGGCATCCTCAGGCCTCGGCGGTGTCGGACGTGGTCTGCTCGAGCCAGCCTCATCGTAGCGCTGCTGCTGTTCGGGCGTGGTGCCGCTTCGAGCCAACCTCGTCGAAGTATGCTCGCTGTCGGGCGTGGTGTTCGCCGAGCAACCTCGTCCGAAGCGCTCGATGTCGGACGTGGTCTGGCTGACCCTCCCGCCTGCTGTGGTGCTGCCGGACGGGCCGGCGGACGGACGGACTGTGAACCAGGCTGGAGCGTGCCAACCTCCGGGAGCCTGGTGCACGACAACAGGCCGAAAATACGTGTGGCCTGCTGTCGAAAACGACGGATAAACTGGGCCGTGTCCTCGCGTGTGCCCTCCACACCGTCCGTGAACCTCTGCAGCCAGGAGCCGCAGTCCGTCGCAAGCTCAGTAGCCATGCCCGCCTATATTGAAAACAAGACACGGTGAAAATTGTAATGGCGGATACCACAAGCGAAATTTTCGGAGTTGGATGTAACATACCGCGTTGTGCACGTCCTGCCCTAAATGCACAGGGTACGTGTCGGTCGGTGCCGGGACACGTGGTGCGGGCTCGTCTGCAGCAAGCACGAGCCTGGTACGTGTCTGAGGAGCGTACTAGCGAATGTACTCGTCATAGCTCGTGTGGTCGTAGGGGATGTCCTCCTGCACACGGTCCTGTAGTGCGTCCTCCCACTGCGCTACCCACGCGTCCATCCTACTCCCCCAGTTCGTGCCGCGGCGAACTCTCTTCCTATTGAACCTGCAAGACGTAACATGTAGTTAGCAGTCGTGCGTAAGAGACGACAACAAAAACAACTCATGTATGCCGATTACTCACGAGTGCATGTTCTCGCATCGTGACGCCTAAGCGTCTATCGAACCTCTGCCGTAGTTTAATGGCGATCACACGACGCGCCCGTAGTCCTCCAGAAGACGCCGAAGACAAGCACCTGGCGGGTCACCAAGATTTCGGTCCCGCAAGCACGGCGAGGCGAGCCGTGGGAGCAGCGGAAAATTAACTCCCCGAGGCGTAGTATGGCTCGGCGAACGCCGCCCGCCGTGAGGCGGACCGAACTACTCCACGAACGGCTCAGACGCGCGCGTGTCACCCGTGACGTCTTGTGAATCTGTACCAACGAACACAGGATATTAGGTACGACGATTGGTAATATGAAGAAATTAGTCGCGGGAAAGAGTACGTACCCGTCGCCGGCACCAGAGAGAGCCCATCGTCGGCCGGTCCACCTCGTCTGCGTTGTACATCTCCAGCCCGTCAAGGTCTTGTTTGTCGTCAACGAGGGCCGCCCGAGTCTAAAGCGCTCAAACGACCACAACTGTAGTAGGAGAGGACACCCCGTGAGGATGGAGTTCGGTCTCGACCTGAAGCACGCGTTGCACAAGCCGCGATAGGTGGCAGCAATGCGGCGAACCCGGCTGATCTGGGGCCCTCCCGTCGGCGATGGTTACTGGCGTCGTGATGAGCCTCGCCGACGGTGTCGCCCGGATCGCTGTGAACAAAGACCCAACCAAACAGCCACAACAAGTACGCCTCGGTGGCGTGACACCCGCTGGTCGTCTCGCGAGGGTCCATCCGCTCGACTCTGCACAACGAAAAATATAGTAAGACCCTGCAGACGGAAAGGATCGCGCGACACTACTAACGAAAGCGGTGTGGAACACGTGCGAATCTGCGACAACCACCGCAAGGGCGGGCCGTGCCTCTGTGCCTCTGGAAAGATGTAGTACCCAGCCGCCAAGACAGGGAGGACTTCACTGACCCGCCGAGAAGGTCCTCGCGCCAGCTTGTCCGGAGGCTCTCACGGAGGGCGGCACCTCCGCGATAGGAGGCCAAGAAGCGAGAGGCGTCTGCGGGGTAGGGGCCATCTCCCGAATGGGAGATGGAAAGTGTGAAGTCTCCGTCGCCACCGGTCCACAAGAGCTGTCAGCAGGGAGCGGTCGAACGGGAAGCGTCGTGACTGCTCTGGCTCGGCATGGACGTCTCCGTCGTCGCCGACCGCGGGTGCTGCCGGCTCGTCCTCGTCCGTGGCCTGCACCATCCGGGCGATAGGTAGTTGACGGCTAGCGCTTCAGCTGCGAAGGAACAAAAGGTCAGTACGAAAGGTACGTTTCGCGAGAAGATAGTGTGGACGTATACTAACCTGCTTGTCCAGCGTGGGTCTAGCCTCCACGCCACCCGAGGTGTCCGCGGCTGGATCACTGAACACGATCGCGTCGGCGACCCTCGTGGGATGAGGGACACGACGCGACCGCGATGTACTGGTCGATCGCGCTCCTCCAGAGGCCAAACTCGATCCGATCCGTGAGCCATACCGCAAAACAACTTTAAGTTAGCAAATACGCGGAAATAAAACATCGAGTGTAACGAATGAGTAAATTTAACTTGCAAACAAACAAATCAAAGAGTACTAGGCTACCAGGACAGTCTTTGAGAAACTAACGACAAAAAGTTATAGTACTACAACACTTAAATAAACATTACGTGCAACATACGATACATGTCTTACGGCATTACGTACATCAAATGAAAATTGGGTAGTAGCAGAACAGTTACATAAACAATACAAAGTACAAATGACAATGTGCATCGATTTGCAATTTTGGTCCCACTTTGCACACGGTAAAGTGCTAACGCAAACCATAGCGAATGTTTACTCCTCATTTGGTGCCTTGCATCGTCTGGTCAGTGTGCCCTCCTCTGTCATGATGCCCGCAGCTGTCTACCAACGCCCGGCTTGTGCTTCGTCCATATCATTGGTAATACGACGACTTTGCCGATGACCCTTGCTACCCTTCAGCATGCCAATATCCGGAATCCAGATCCTATTTGCAATATCCAAGGTGGCGAAGTTACCCACAACCCTGAAGCCCCTAAGCTTGCGGTCCACGCTTTGCACCACCCTCTCCTTCAAGAAGTACTCGGACACAAAGTTCAAAGGGTCCATACGCACAGTCCCGCATGCGGCGAGCACATGAGAGCATGGCTTATGTAAGAGCTTCGGTTTGTTGCACGTACAGCTAGGCTCGTTGACATGATCTCCAACGCATACCTCGTGGGTGACAAGAGAACGAGTCGTCCCAAATCCGGCTCTATCCCGCAAGAGCACGTCGAAACAATGCTCCATATTGCCCATCACGCACACCATGTGCGACCGCCCTTACGTGTCTTCGCTTTGCATGTATGCCGTAATCTTCGCGAAGACGGTGTTTGAGGGTTCGTGGCATGAAGCGCGGCATTTGCATGCCTCTCCCCGAAATACCGATTGTCTTTGTGCGTAACACCTTCCACGATGGCGGCGAGGGTGAGAACAAAGGCCCCTAAGAACCCAGTTGTACACCTCCGCAAGGTTAGTGGTCATTATGCCGTACCTTGCCCCGTCCGTGTCATGCAGCAGAGACCACTTGTCCAATGGCTGGGCCTCGATCCAGTGGGAGAAGCACTCGATGTTCCTTCAGGGTCCTCTGCCTCGGACCGGCGAGTTCAGACTACGCTCCTGGTTCCTCGCGATTCACGTGTTTCTGCTTTGTTTCGTCAGCTGGCGCCCATAAGCGTCAAATTTCTTACTGCTGGTTCTGCATAGCTAGCCTCTTGAATAGCTTCACCAAGGGTTGCTTCGGGAACTTCTTGAAGAAGTTGGCCCCCAAATGGCGAATACACCATCTACTCCTCATATCCTGCCAAGGGCGGCTCCTCGGGTCTTCTGAAGTGTTTTTATGGC
>JAYEVD010000900.1:0-109991 GCA_036346405.1 Phyllostachys edulis
GACCATTTGAAAATAATATGCTTAGTGATGCTTAGACCAAAAAATATATCGATTAAGAATTCAGACCAAAATAAAATGTGGTTTAAATTGTATCCATGGCATTAATGTATTATGGAAGTTTATAAATAACTTTGAAAGATGAAATAAAATGATGGTTTATAGGTGGGTGAAATGGTTGTTTGGATGGTGCATGTTGATGCAGCGGATCGAGTCATTTCTATGATCGAGGCCCATGGGTTTTAATGGAAAATCGCCCAAATCGATTAAGAACCGGCCTTTGGCGTTCCTTGCTATGCCTTCCCGTACTACCACAGGTCTGAGTGGGTGGGACATGGCTAACTAATTTGCAACATTCCATTGTGGTTGTGCCATCTGGTTGCATGGGTGTAAACATTATGACCTACTTTTATATATTCCGCTTGGCGTAAGGGGGCTTAAATCCGGCGGGTTTCTATTCAATGGAAGCGAAACCTTAGCGGCGGGAACTACGTTGGGATGGGCGCATTGTAAAGGCCTCGTGATATTCCTTAGTTGCACACCTACGGAAGTGTGTGGCCGAGGGCCAGTATAAGTTAATTATCTCTTGTGGAGAAAACATACAATCTCGCAAAGTGTAAAGCTATTCAAATAGCCGTGTCCACGGTCATGGATATGCTAGTCAAGCCACTCAAAAGTTAGACTTTGATTTTATTTTCAATATACTTTATCAAATGGTTTATCCAAATGGGGAATTGGGCGGGAAGCCATGTGATAGGAGGGTATCCTTCACCACTCTTGTGTGAATGTTATCGACTATAAAAGCGAGGAGTTTATAAAATGAATTTTAGTTATAGAACAAGCTGCTTTGCAACTTAGTACAAGTATTTAAAAGAAAATATTGCTTTATGCAAAATTAACCAATAAACCTTCCTTTGATATATCCTTGCATGCATTAACTCATTATTGGGTGTAACTTACGAAACCTGAAGTTGTGCTCATCCTTGCTAATGCAAATAATTTGAGAGGAGAAGGACTTTTCGGTGTGGATCTCGATGACTAGGCCACTACGGTCGATTACACATGGCGAGATCATTTGGACTCGATGCTTCTTCATCTTCATTTGTGTTCTTTATTGTTGGCTTGTAAGCCTCTTTTGTAATAAACTTCTGTTGATTATGAATATAATTATCGATTTATGGATGTTACCATATCATTTCTTGTGTGAACTAGCTCACGATCATGGGACTAGTTCAAAAATGCCGGAAGGATTTGGGGTGTTACTCACGCGACTCTATCGTGATTCAAAACTTCGAAAAATGTGCATAAAATCATTGATTCATAGGCACATCATAGGTTGTGATCGAGGTCACAAAGGGATCATAATCGACATCTAGACTTTGACGGGAGATAAGAAATAATCTCCTCATCTTGCAGCGGTTTGCCAATGGATGCAAATACATCAGCCAAGCCTTTCACCTTATTAAAGTATTAGGTGTGGCAGTCCTTCTTTTGCAAGTTTGTCAATTGCATGATTCTTGGTAGAGATTGTGATGAAAACAATGTCTCGATGTACTCCATACCTCATGAGACATGGTCGGGAGGAGCACACAGGATAACACATCATTGGTTAAGGAAGATAGAATGGCACTCATCACCATCTGATCCTGTAGCATCCATTGGAGATAAGCAAGATTCGGCGCCTGAATTTCACTTGGTGCCGATTGGTTTTGCATCACTGTTTGTCGGGCAAGGAGTTGTCCGTCGGCATCTCCTAGGAAGCCGTTGGCTCCTCAAGTAGGACATGGTGTGCTCTCAGGAGGCGGTGGTTGTCGCGCATGAGGCTTCACATTGAAGAAGTGTCCAGCAGAGGGTGTCGGAGGTAGCCCTATGGCTAGAACCATGGTCATCATCTGCGACGAACTTGAGCTAGACAAAGCCATGGCAGAGTTCAAATCTAGATAGGATTTGATACCATGAAGATAAGATAGATTGGTGTTTTGCTATTGCGCACAACTCAGCGCTGCTTTGTTATCTAAATATATACTATGCGAGGGCACTATAAGCATAGCGGCAATTAACGAAGAATCGGGATTACAATCGAGCGAGAATCGGTTATATGGTTCGATACTAATTCTGGGGATACACTTCCTAAACTTAAGGAAGATTACAACATAATTCGGATCAATCACTATCTAACAATATAATTTAACAATTTCAACACACAACTAAACAAGTGAGGTTGAGGTGGCTAGTCACGATAAGTCTAAGATAAATATTTCCTATGATGTCTTGAGTTCGAGTACCAACCTTTGTAAGAGTGCATACATTTCACGTAAAGACATTTGAAAAAAACACTCTTTGTAGTGGCAGGCGAAAAAAAACCCGTCTATACTATACAAAAAAATCGCATATAAGAGCGGTTAGGTTTGTAGTGCGAAGAGCAAGCTTATAGTACCACAGCGCCTCAACCATTCCTCGCCCGAGCAGGTAGTGCGGCGGGTGTCGAGAGACAAAGGTGGTGTGGCATCGGCAACGAGGACTTTTGCGGCCTTGCGGTGGTGGCCGGTTGGTGTAATCGGTGGTGTAGGCCTCTCAAGTCGAACTCTGGACGATCAATTCTAGTATCTAAGCGGCTGCCTCCCCGGACCCCGGCGCCTCGCTTGATGAACCGCCACCTTTTTTTTACAATGGCGGGTTGTGATTTGATTCACATTAATTCCACCACAAGCTCGTGAATGCTCTGACCGACATGCTTCCCGTATCAAGGGCTTGGCCATGCGGTATTGTTGCCAAGTGCGATTCTTGATCTTGCATCAACATAGTCGATAGTCACACCACATGTTGAGGGCCTTGGTGATGCACGATCGCCCGGTCTTCAAGGAAGCCTCGGCGGTCGGGCAGAGTCCCTGAGACCGCTGCGCTTGCTCGCGATGAGCGACGACTGCTCGTCGCCTCGACCCAACACCAACACTTTCTGCTACATACCCTCTTGGATGAACATGAGTGACTACCACTCCATGACTTCAATACCAACAATCGGCATAATGTTGAGTATTGGAGGTACAAATCGGGATAATAGGAAGCAGGAGGTGGGAGGAGCTAATCAGTTAGGAAGGAGAAGAAATTCGTGCTAAGGAGATCGGAGAAAGAATCGGAGGTTGAGGAAAGCTGACATCGGGAGGAAGAAGACACACACACACACACACAGGTAGTGGATAAGCTGAATAATCTTCAATGCCTAACATGCATGCTCCTTGCCCTTTTGTACTCCAGTTGAGAATACCCTTCCTCTTGATTCACAGGCCCTCTGACCAGGTAAACAAAGCCGATCCATGACATTCATCCCTCCTTGAATTTTAGCTTGTCCCCAGCCGATGCCATGAAATCGGAAGAAGCACCAAACCACTAGGGTCCCATGTTATCTGAAATTCCCATGCACCCAAATAGCCGGCTTGAGCCTTCAACTCGTAAGCACATAGGAGAGCACGCACTTGCCCAGGTGGAAGTCGATAAACCTCCATGTACGCTGCAATTGACTTGATAAGTATTGTACTACTGATATCAAGCTCGGCTTCATCATCACCAGCGGTTTCATGTTCCTTAAAAGCAAGGCTCAACATGTAATAGCATAGCGAAGTTTTCTTGAGAACCATTATCTTCTCTGGCGCGTCGTGCAGGTTTCAAGTTCTGGCTGGAGTTGAATGTTCAACTCTCACTCCTCTTCTCTCTGCCAAGCTTGGGACCTTGGCTCAATATGGAAAACAACGGCAACAAGCTGCTTTGATCATGCCTTGCAAGCCCGAACACCATCAACAATCTCCATATCGGAGTTCTTGCTTGATTCTGTTTCTAATTTATCATTGTCATTTCTACGGCTATATGATTGCGAGGTGTCTTTGGTTTATACGCCTCAATGTCTTGGAAAGAATCGGTTGTCTGCTTTGTTGAATAGAAGCTAAGGTTGCTTCCTCCAAGCGAAACAGGTTCCATGATCTCCTCTTTCTCTACTTCTTGATTGAATATGATGATGGTTCGCGAGTTGAAGGCTCTTGACATCGACCTCATGCTTGGCCAACTCACCACCAGTAGAGCCTCTTCATTTCTCTTTGTAAATCCGTCACATTAACTTCGGTAACATCACGAGTGACTTTATCTTTTCTTTGCTCAACTTGAGACTCCACTTCCTCGGTAGTCTCATCACCGGATACACTGTGTATTGCATAGTCTCCTCCCTATCATTGTAAGCTCTATCCTCCAATTAATCAATAACAAGTGTGGCTTCACCCTGTGCCTCTTCGATCAAAGGCTCCATCTCTGCAACAACATCAGCACTCTCTTCAGCATGGCCTTGGCCGTTTGTATGGACCTCCTCTTCTCTAGGCACCTTGTTGTTAGCTACCTTTGCATTTCCCTCTGATCCTCGACTTTCAATCTTCAGGGCTCTCTTAGTCTCCACAATTTCTACACCATCAGCAACACTCTGTGCCACTTCCCTCTCCTTGGGACAAACATCAGTCTGCGTAGGAGCTCCACCAGAATCAGCATTTGTTTTTGGGTGATCGCATCCATTGACTATAGATTCATTTGCTACTTCTCGGTGGTGGTTGCACCTTACTACAGATATGTAGCATCGGCACTTTCTCTCCTTTGTCCTTGTCACCACAAATCTCACACTCCATCATCAAGTACAAGAATCAACACTCCTATCAAAGCTGATCATGTCCATGAACCATTGAAACATCTGCATTGCCTGCTCCCCGCTAGTGGCCTCCTGCCCCACAATTTAGATGCCTTCCCTTTGCCCTCTTTTCTCTGAACATCGAACACTTGGCTCGGTACATAGGTTATTGCATCAAGCTTGTCATCGCTCATAGAATCTAGTGGCGCTCCCTCGATAGCATTTGAGGATGGCCAAGGTGTTGGTATTTGCTGGCGCTACCCATGGATCATCTGCTCGAGAGGTGGCAGGGGTGACTTCAGCTGCAAGCCAACACGGTATGCCAGCGAATAGAAGGCCATGGTGTGAGCCGTAATTCCTCTCCACTACACTTGATCACCTCTGCAAAGGCGGCAACCATAGTTGCCGTTAGTCCCCACCATTCATTGGTGGCCACGGCACCCTTGTACTCTGATAGTCATTTCATCGAGCGACTGCGCGCTGCAGCGGCATAGTTTGGGGACATGCTCATCGCCAGTCGATGGAGTGGAAAGCGACATCGCTTCGGTGTGGAGGTGAGGACCTTTGGTGCTATCACGTACAAGAGTGGTGGCGACGAGCGGCTCGAAATTTGGTGATAGTGATGTTGTGGTCGGTCGCTGATCGGAGCATGTGTCGTACCACCGTTTGGTGTTCTGTCTTGAGTGGCGTCGCACTTTCGGGCTGCGAGAGGCCAAGCGTGGTCCCCGATGGCGGCGATGGACTTCGCTGGGCATCGCATAAGGTCGAGGAAGGCGTGAACCGCCCGTGCCTTGTGCCTGATGTCTCATTCCTTTCGGTTACCAACCTCAAGCATCGTCATACGCTCGTCGGACGCGACTTCCATCCCGGCTGGTGAAGGCGGCAGGCTAGCTCGGACATGGGCTCGTCGGCGCTAGCAGTGCGTGTCGATGGTGAGCGTACATCCACGACGATGACCTCGGGGAACAATCGCGAGGCCTCTGCGTCGCGTCGGCCGTTGTAGTGGGCGTAGAGTGCGGTGTCGGCTACACCGATGGGATATCAAGGAAGCAATAGGCCTCATAGATGCACCGACCATGGAAGGCATCTCGAGCTCGCTTCGCTTCTTGCCATGATCGGAGTTGTACCATGGCCTCCACGTGGTTGACTCTCTCAACCACAGACATCTTCTCCACACCATACACCTCGAGGATCTGGTGTAGCACCTCCTTTGCCACCAGATAGAGCACATGGCTCACGGTGATGCATAGCGCCGCCCATGGTTGCCTCTGGTGGCTCGGCATTTCGCCCGAGCAGTGTGGTGTCTCCTCCTCCAATCGCCCTTTGCTCAAATCAAGTCGTCGGTTCAAGCTACCGCCATCAATCTTTTCCCACACCATCTCAGCGCTAACACTCCCATGAATCGATGGCTCTGATACCAATTGTTACATACCCTCTGGGATGAACACGACCGACTACCACTCAGCAACTTCAGTATCAACAACTCAACATAATGTTCAAAGTATTGGAGGTACAAATTGGGGATAATAGGAAGCAAGGATTGGGAGGAGCTAATCAGATTGGGAAGGAGGAGAATTCGTGCTAAGGGATAGCAGGAGAAAGAATCGGAGGTTGGGGAAAAACAACATCGAGAGGAAGAAGAGATAGAGAGAGAGAGAGCCATGGCTAAACACGAATAATCTTGATGCCTTCTTTGTAGCTACTCCTTGCCCTTTTGTACTCCGGACTCAGAATACCCCTTCCTCTTGACTCCTGGGCCTATGGCCTGGTAAACAAAGCGGTCCATGACACACTCCATGAGAACCTAGTGTTGTGGGCATTTTGCCTGACAAGGGGCGTCACGAGATTATCCACCGTCCGAGAGGCGAGGGGCGGAGGATGGGCTCGACCAGCAGTGTAGCCCTAGCATTTTAGAAAATTATTTTTAACGATCGTATCACGATTCTGGCGGGTAACATTTGGTTTGGTCGGGTCTATCTAGAAGTCTTCTTGTTGTTGCTTGCTACTAGTTACGTTACCACTTTCGGCGAGCAATGACTTCAATCGTGTGTGGCGGCGGCGGCGAAGCGAGCGGCGAGATGAGGCGATGAGGCCTTGGTGATTGGTGCATCGCGGGCTTACTTGCATGGCAAGACTATCAATGACAATAGATGTGCAACCGGCAGTAGGAGAGCCAAGTTTGTCGCCCGGCGGGGCGTGCGACCAATAGTGAGTAGTGTTAGGTCGGGTCTATCTAGAAGTCTTCTTGTTCTTTGCTACTAATTCTGATACCACTCGGCGAGACAACGACTTTGTCGTGTGGCGGTGGCGGCCGAAGCAGCCGGCGAGGCGAGACCACGGCCATTGATGTGTCGCGAGGCTTGACCGCGGTCGGGCCGGCGGCGACTACAAATCGTTATAGCGATGGCTAGAAAGCCAAGTTTGTCTTGTTGGTAGGACGTCTGACCCGATGGTAAGCGATATCTTTTAAATCTTATTGATGCTATATTTGTCTTGGTTGATTGACTTGATTCTTTATACAATCCTATGTTACGATCTTTGGTAATTTGCTTTGATCTTTAGTTCTTTTGAGATTTTGCTTCAAGCTCCGTGGCTCTGGAGATTGCGGGTGAACCACCGGTACTCGTCACCGAGCATCTGGGGACGTCGGCGTCGTGAGCAGTTACTTGGTGGTGGACCTCAGCAGACATCACAAGGGTGCCGTCCTCTTTGTCACCCTTCTTTCTTTCCATGGAGATGATGAGGAACGACGAACGAGGCATTGATGCCTACGTGTCTTTGTTCGAACACAACGCGGGATGCCTTCAGGAAGATGTGCTACTCCTTGGAAAATAATCACCGCGAAAAGCAGGGGTGACTTAACTTGGGTGAGTTTGGGAATCTTCATCTTTATTCCAAGCGGGGTATCTCCGCATTCCATTTAACATGAAGGAAAAGCGGAATTTTCTGAGTTTGTCATCTGCTAGCCATGACATTTTTGCCTTTTGTTTCTACTTTGGTGAGACACCAAGCTCACATCAAGAACAACAAAAGGCAACATGCAACCACCTACACTCCTCTGAGGTTCATAATAGAGATAAAGAAACAACGATAGCAAAACCAAACCAACTTCTTAACTATTACAAAAGCCCAGGCCCAACTTTTTCTACTCGAGCAGACATCGGCGGTGTTCCCTTCACCATCCTTTGGATCTTCACCTTGATCGGTGACAACATAGTTCTACCCTCTACTCCTCCATCACCCATCTCAACATGCACGGAGAGCCTCTGCTCGGCTTCAATACACCTTGACATCCTCCGTTTGTATCCACCTTGAAATTTTAGGAAGGAACAAGCATAGCAAATGATCTCGGAGGAGATCTAATCATTTGTTTTTCTCTCAAAACATGCTTTGTTCCTCGGTTATCGGTTCCACATTGTCCAGCAGATTCTTTGAGACCAATAACATGAATCTTTCTACCTCGGTACATACCTTCCCTCCATTCGAGATCTTGAGTGAAAGTAGGTGGGCACCTACACCAGGCTGTACCAATTATACCCCACATATCTCATTGCAATATAGTTAAAGAACAAGCGGGGTATAGTTTCACGCTCATTGCAAAAATGATGAGAGGATCCGCTTCAATTCTTTTCAATAACACATCTTTAGTCGAGAATAGCCCCATGCGAGGTCTATCGAGTGATTAGAATGCAAAAACTTGTAAAAACTTTACTAGGTATTTTGCTTTCCACTTAATTTAGAAGGGTCTATCAGGCAGATTAGAATGCAAAAACTTGTAAGCAGAGTTAACAGAAAATTTAACATACTCATTCCACATCCACCTAGGTTTATCAGCATTCTCACCCCAGATCAACAGCCATCAGCAAATTTTTCAAAATATTGAAGTTATGTTTGTGAAAATAGATAACAGAGAATGTATGGGGTTATGAATATTGTGTATGTATTGTAATGGCCCAATAGGCAATATATAGAGTATAAGAAACACATGACTAAACCCTAGAACAATAGGGAAATGCCACAAATATCCTTAACACCCCTCTCAAATGCAAGTCGTATACAATAGCATTGCATTTGGAAAGGGTTGTCGCTAAAATAGGAAAAATCCAAAGTTCGAGTCTTGATAATATCGTCGTCGTGTACAACTCTTGGAACATATGTCGAGTATCAAAAGATGTCCTATCCGGGGTTGTGCGATAGCCCATAAAGCACAAGGTGCAGGGGCTGAGAAAGTAGAGGCAAGTGGGAGCAAAGTCGACCGCGGCAATACGACGAAGAAGATGATGAAACCAAGCGGGGAATAGAAAAAATTTGTCAAATCAAGCCAAGAGGAATAGATAAAAAGCATAGCGGCAGATCAAAGCCCAAGATAGCGGTGTACGATTGCACAAGAAGAGCAACATAGGCGTAGTGTGGAAGAAGCATGGCGGCCTTAGAAACTTCGAGGGCGGCTCGGAAGGCGGCGACATTATAACGACTTCTCGATCCGCAGCGGCTCGGGAGAAAGCGGTGGTGTGCTTCCATGCGAAGGAATGAGTGAGCGAGGAAGCAATCGGTGGTGACAATGACTTTGTGGACTCATACGACTTAGAGCGAAATCAAAGATAGAGTGATATGGACTTGGATGGGCCTTAGCGAAAGAAGCGACATGAAGAAAGAAAAAGTCTCAAAGGATAGCTAGTAGCATACTATGACATCACTCTTTAACGGCGAAAGAAGATCAGCGGCGAGGAGTTGAAGAAGCCATAGTAGAAGCGAAGTATTTTGGTGGAGACTAGCAATCCTTCTCTTAAGAAGCTCCACAATGGCAGCAGTCTTGTTGATCGCCCTTCCATAGCTTTGATAACAATTTTGCCCATCACATTGTCTGGAAGCGGGCGGGGCGTAGGTGATGTAGTTCGAGTGTGACCTGCTAGCGATGATGTAGATCTTGTTGGCGCCGATGGGCGCCTCATCCGTGCTTCTCCACCCTCGATACCGATCCATGGCTGCTCCTCCTCTCGGTGCAAGCGTGAATCCTCCTATGCTCGAACCTCGTCTCGATTGATGACACGAATCCGGACTTTGGAATTGTGGTGAAGCGAGGAGGCGCGCAGCGAGCTCAATCGAGGTGGATCTGAAGCGGCGGTGGCGGTCAAGAAGGCGATGAGATCTCGAGCCCTAACGGCGGGATCCGGCTCGGCGGCGTGTATCCGGCTCGGCGGTGTGGGGAAGCTGGATCTCGGCGCGGCGTGGATCTAGCTCGGGTGTCATGAAACCTCTCGGGCGTGGCAGAGGCGTGGCAGCAACCCAGCCCTCTACTCTACTTGGGTGGGAGAAGGGTGGCGGAGGCGTGTGGGGAGCTCGGCGAAGAGATCGGGAGGCTCGAGGCCGCGATCTGTGGATCGTCGATGGAAGATGGCGGCTATTTGGGTGATCTTCTTTGCTATTACTTCTACTAGAAAAGACTACGACTAATGTGGCGCCCGGGAATGGAATTTCTCCTTTGAGCGTGAGCGATAAGCGATTGGAGGCTAGGTTAGGCTAGGGCTTTAACCTTTGCTCGATACCATGTTATGAATATTGTGTATATATTACAATAGTCCAATGGGTAATATATAGAGTACAAAGAATACAAGACTAAACCCTAGAATAATAGGAAATACCACAAATACCCTTAACATATGGAATCACATGTACTCAAACACAGTGTAGGGAGAGTTTATATAATTTGGACAATGCTATCTTTGGTTAAGTGAATAGCCGGACTATAGCATATTTGAAAAATAGAATCACAGTCAAGCGCTTCGGCTTTACGGATAGATTCTGAGAGAAGAGGTTACAATCACATTTGAACATGAAGTTATCTCTTGAATAACAAACATAATCTATTCTTTAATAACCGGCATGGGAGGAGGAGCTTGGCGAGGAACTCTGGCGAAAAGCCGGTGGCGCATGGCTTCGAGCTCGATTCGGCAAAATGGCGAAGAAACAGACGGAGACTTGGGGGCCTTGGAAGAGAGATTGGCGCAACTTCGTGTGAGGTGGCGAGCTTTTAAAGGTTGGGGAAGGAGTATTTGGAAAGATCACAATGGCGTTGACGTCGGGAGCTAGACTCGAGTCGGGTCGGGGAGGAAAACAATGCAGACATAGCCTGTTGTGACGTGAGCCAGAGACGAGAGGGAAGGAAGGAGGCGGTTGTGAATTTGGTACCTGACTGGGTAATGAAAGAAGAAGCGAGCGAAGTGAAGCGGGCCAAGAAAAGAATCAACCCAAAGGGAAAAAGATTAGGCCCAATGGAAAATCGAGAAAAAAATGATTTGAATTCGGAAAATAAATTAAATAAAACCGAGCTCAAAGAAATAGCAAATAAAGCGCAAAAATTCCTAGACAATTCCATAAAATACTCTAGAACTCAAGGAACCCAAACAAAAGCAGTTTTGAATTTAATTAAAGTTTAGATTATTCACATTAAATCATTTTAATTTACGAAAATTCAAATTATGCTTGAACTTAAATGAGAAAATTCAAATGGTTATTTTTATTTTTAAATGCTCCAAATGTACTCTAAATTTGGGATGTTACAAATCCACCCCTCTTAAAAGGAATTCAGTCCCCGAGATTTGGGCTGACTAAAGAATAGGTTTAATCGACCTTGCTCACTCTTCCAAGCTGATTTCTCTTAAGAGTGAAACAAAGCTGCAACTGACGCGGAGCTGACTAGAGGTGACTTCCCACAGCCACCACATCAATAGCATGAATTACCTATTTGTACCACCCATTCTCAAGTTTTATCAAAAGTTATAGTCTAACTCTGAAAGACCTCCCCAATAGTGTCCATAACCAGGGCGTGGTTATTGAATAGTTTAAACCTGCGAGGGTGTACAACTTGCTCACATGTTAGACCGCTCCTTTTGCCACGGATAAAGTATACTTAGAAGGTATCTTGCGTGAGTTAAGTCTTCGAGATGTTTGCCAATGGGTGAGCTAATTAAGAGTTGTGCACGTATGGGGTTAACCCTCCACAAATCGCCCATCTAGGCTTCCTGAGAGGACCCATCGTTGTGTCGTGATATTGGCCAGTAGTAGCAGCCGCCAATGCTCCCCAGGCGAGGAACCTACGGAACCCACCCCGCACATGCAGGCACAAAATAGCACCTTTCTTTTATCCTCCTACACCTACCACCAGTGACTCATTAATTAACACTCCCCTGAGTACTAAGTCAAGAGGGGACCCATATGACCCTCATGTGGTTGCACGCGATAATGCTTGGTTTAGTGGGACAAGATGTTCGGTCCTTATTGACTCGGGCACACAACCACACACCCAATAATCACACATACCAACCATGTGCCGAAGTCTAAATCTTTTTATTTTACATTTTTAGTTTTTCCAAATAAGATACATTCATGAGTACCCTGACTCAAGTATTTAAAGTGATGTTGTACTTGACCATCGCAGAAGCGATGATCCCCAAACTACCGTTCTAAGTATGGCTAAGTGACAACAACTCGCATACTGAATATAAAGTGACTAGAGCCCATTCAGCGAGCTCTAAATCACAACAGATACAAACCTAGGCTCAATGGTAAGTGATGTATATTTACCTAGTTCAAGTAACTATTCATGTAAACTATCATGATGACGAGAAATAACTTGTCAACATAGCATGCATATATATAGTTGAAATTAAAGTATTAGCATGCATAAATAATGGGATCAACGTGCATCAAGAAAAAAGCGCTTGCCTTGTTGGAGATAGTCCTCTGTCTGCAGAGGATCACTCCATGAATACCGAATCGTCGAAATCTATCGATTGAACAAAAGAGCAAATAAGAACGAATAACACCAAAATAACCAAAATCAACTTCATCCAACCATGCATACATCACAGGTACAAAATGATGTTTAAGGAATTTAGGTGTAAGTTTCAATTGAAATAAATTTATTTGAATTTTCTAAGTGCTTAACAACTTAAAGGCATGATTTACGCAAATAAATTAATTATCAACATTTTCTGAAATAGCAACAAGAATCAAACTTATGACAAGTTAAAGTACAGTAAAAATTAGAATTAACAACATTAATTTCACCCAATTTGGAGTTGAGATGAAATACTTATGAATTTTTGAAGTTTAAACTCATTTTCTAGTGTAAAACAATTCCTTTTAACAAACCAAACTTTTCTGGAATAGAAGCATACTTGAAATCTATTTCATTTAAAAGTACACTAAAAATGAGAATTAACAAAATTGGTTTCATTCAATTTGAAGCAAATTTGAAAAAGTTATGAATTTTCTAAGTTAATTGAATTTTCAGTGTAAAACTAATTCATTTCAAGATTTCTAAAAGTATTAATTTCTTTTTCTACCGACTCTCAGCTAACCCACGGTCCTTGTGCGGTGGGACTCAGCGAGGCGTTGGTGAGTCGCTCGGCCTAGCCTCGATTGCTGACAGCGTCAAAAGCGTATTCCATGAACACGTCTTGACTTCAAGAAATGTAAACTCACCTAAACATTAAAAAATACATCTTTCTCAAGAAAGCGTATTCCACTACTTTGCACAATTGCTTAACGTAGAGAGGGCCCACATATCCTTGACTTAGAGGTTTAAAAGGGTTACAATTAGATTTCTAATCTGCTTTAACTTGGGTCGACAAGTCGGCGATACACTAAGCAAAATCATTAATGACTAATTATTATTTTAACCTAAACACATCGTGGCTCGGCTGCGTCCTGTCTTGTGTGTGATGGTGGTGAAATAGGCCAAGCGATGAAGGAGGGGCGCTCGAGCTCGAGGAGGACACGCACGGGCCTCACGAACCCAATGGTGATGACCCGGTGACCTAAGGAGGCCGGCGGCGAGCTGGCGGCGACCGGAGGCGGAGACGAAGACATGACCCTTGCGGAGAAGTCACCATAGCCGTTGAGAAGCTTTGGAAAGGTGCACCATAGGTTTGCCTCAGCTCTAGGAACAAGACACCCAAGTCTTTGTCTCCGATGGAGGTCGGACGCGACCGAATTAGAAGTGGCGGTGGTGGATCGAGCTTGGAGAAGAAGAGGCGTATGAGCGAGAGGTTAACTAAATAGGTTTAGGGAGTAGATAAGATCGGTGACACTTCTCAGACAAACACGTGCAAGAGGTGGCGAGGCGTATTTGTGGGCGCATCTTGTGGCGCCATCATTGCGTGGCTTAAGCGGCAGGAAGGCGGTCTTGATAGTGAGGCCCGCTTGTCGATTGGCTCGAGGAAAGCAGTGTGAGCCCGAGTTTGGTCGGTCTTGTGTGAAAGGTCTTGATCGAGTCAATCGCGAAGAAGCGGTTCGGGTTGGAACAGTAAAACCAGGTTCGGTCGGGTTGGTTAGGGTTTGAAATAGGTTTTCTGATTTGACCGAATTAACTAGATTGACTAGGCTGTTAAAAATGGAAATAAAATTCCAAAAATTTTTGTGGGTGTTCTCAGGTTCATTTATGTCTTAGGAAAATTTATTTTGGCCACTGTTCATACTCCATTTGGCTAAAATAAATTATTTTATAAATCAGCCTTATTGATTTGGTTTAGATTTTGATAAGGTCAAGTTGACTCCTATAAATTGGTGAAAATTATATTAATTCAATATAAATAATCTAGTATTTTATAAAATTAGTTCTAGAGACTTTGATACACATGTTTTCTTTGAAATCAAGAGAAACTTGAATTTAAGTTTAAGGTTTGAAAATTGAGGCAAACTTTAGAGAATCAGGACAAACTTATGAGATTCATCAAAAGCTTTTAAAATTCTCAAACTTTTATACATTTGAAACACAAACCAAAATTTAGGATGTTACATGAAGCATTAAGCGTGGTCACCATGTGGTACCAGTGTGATGGGAAAAGGAGGGCCCTACTTGCCCATTAAAGCAGAGTGCAAAGGGCAACAAGAAGAGTGAGGGCCCAGTCACCCCTCGCATCATCGAGGAACCGTGTACCCCACAGCGCCATCTGGCGGGTCCCGGAAGAGGCGATGTAGCACGACCTCAGCCATGTAGGATACCACTTCGACGCTAGTGAGAGGTGGTTGGGCCTAGATAAGGTCTCACATTGATCGAAGGGGGTCATAGCTTCTCGTAGACCAAGGAGGCGACATGGTGGATGAGACCCACCATGCACCAAGGGTACAAACAAAGGGTGAAAAGACCGCAAAGCCCCTATGGTCGTGAGACTTTTGTAAGAGTAGTTTTGTAATCCTACCTCATCCCCTATGTAACTCTGTAAATAAGCCCTCCTGATACTGGAAAGGAGGAGGACATCTAATTTATAAAAGAGTACTACTCATTACTCAAACTAGAAGACCACCCTGGCCAGGATGGCGTGGCATGCTCGTGTGGCACAGGCCCCCAGACGCAGCGTCTCGCGGGCGTGAGCACGCACCGTGCTTCACGCCGTTCGCCTAATCGCGAGCTCTAGGGCCTTGGCCGTGTGGATGCAGCGCGGCCTCGCCTTTCGTAAGCGCTTCGTCGAAATCCTATGGGCGCGAGCCGATCTCCGTCTTGATCGGGCGGTCGGCGATTTGGAGGCGACATTGCTAGGCCGGCTCATGCACGTGCCGTGCCGTTCCGCCCTAATCGCGAGGCTCGGGGCCCACCGGCGCGTGGACAGCGTCGCGGCGCTGCTTCGCCGAAGTGCTCTGCCGAAATCCTGCGCGAGCCGATCTCCATGTGATCGGACGGTGGCGATTTGGAGGCGACGTTGCCGAGCCGACTAGAGGCCAATCCCACGCAAATTAATATAGGTAATTCTGTGTGGTTCTTTGCTACGTAGGCACCTTGGGACCATTACCTACCCTTTGCTAAAGTGCGGTTCGGAGACACTCTTTATACTACTAGAAACCCTCGCGCTTGGCGCGCAGGCTGAATCTTGAGAGACCGTGATTAGGACCAACGAACCATTGGTGATAGAAGGCACGGAGATTTAGGCGATAGTTATAATTATAGAAGTAGAAATCTTACGGTGATGGTAAACTTTTTATTTTTGAATTTCCATAATCCATAAATTCAAAATTTTCGAACACAAGCATATTGTTTGAGATACAATGCAGCAAAAGAGTGTTTTGAAATGGAGTAAAATGTCACCTATGGATCGCCCCCATCCTCCTCATTATCGTTAGTATCACCATCATGCTCCATAGCAAAGCACTGCATTATAGTGTCTATAAAATTTGTTAAATGAAGTAAATAGGAACAAACAAAAAAGCATAACTGATGTTTGTGTTATTGAGTATGTTCTTCATTTTCCCATGATGTAGAGCTTTAGTGGCATTTCATGGAGGCTTGCCAAAAGAGTTTTCCTTGATTTCTCATCTAATGGCATGACTGAACCATTCTGCAGCTGAATGTGGCTACTCCTCTCCAGTGAGGTTTCAATAGCTCCCTGCCATAAAGGACACAACATCAGGCAGTCTGAATGGCACTCTAGGGAACATATTAAAAAAATGAAAATTACAGGGAAATCTTTGATCCAACGAATCAGTGGGAAACGACAATATAGCAAGAAATGTGGCATTAGCACCTTCACAAATAGCATTGCTTCCTGATTTGGACATAACGTCGACTCCCATTGATTTCCTTGTACGGTCGAACTCAAGGGTAGCTATCCTTTTGGCAACATTGCTCTACCACTGGCAGCAACCTGATAGCAAACAATATCATAGTCCACTCAGTATATGATTGCAAGCATGTCTTAATTAAGGATAACGTATTAGGAAATGGGAAGCTATACTAAGCTCAAAAGCATGGCTTGCTTACCAAATGTCTCATATGGATCCAAGGATAATCCATTCTTTGCAAACCCAAAAAAGGGTATCATGTGAGCTTAACAACAGAATGTTGCCCAACATCAGTATTGTCTGAATTTGGACCGGCACATGCCAAAACACTATTTGAGTGGTCACTATTCCAAAACTATTCACAACATGATTGAATTTGAAGTATGTTTAAGCGGTGTATTAACTGAGCAACATACTGTTGGATTAAGATAATGCAGTATTTAACATGAGAATATCATGCAACTTTACCAATCCTCACCTTCAAAGCCGCCTCAGTCGGCATTCCAGTAGCAACATACTAATGAGAAGAATGTGCCACACTGGCATCATTGCACACATCGGCAACCTTTGCAATCATCTCAAGGTTTGCGTCCATCCTTCCTGCAGGGCAATCGTGAATTTTCCCATCCCGGGGATCATACGTCGTCCCATCCACCTTGAAGCTCCTAACTTTCCCTGCAGCGTCACCGATCACCACGAGTTTTGCCACTGACATCTGGTTCGTGGTCAGTAGGCTGACGAACTATGCAATAGGTCATCGAAAAGCCGAAAAACATGGGGGTTATTAATGGCGCACATGAAGGTATCATAGAGCAAATGAGGAGGCGAGAGTAGCGAGGAAGGGTAGATGTTACCGAGAGAAGCCACAACGACCACAATAGCAACTCTCTGCTAGCACCTCCACTGCCTCAATCCACATCCATTTTCATTCTCCATGCAAAATCAACAAATAAACCACATCGATAAATGCATCAAGCTCTAAACCTTAACAATCGAATCAATAAAGGGAGAAGAGCATGGGCGTGGCGATGGGCTAAGCCCAGGGGCATGGCGGTGACCTATGCCTATCTTGAGGCCGGTGCTAGCAGCTGAGCACACGAGGAGGGGCCGGCGACGGCGAGGCGAGCCGAGCCGGCAGCAGGGAGGCGAACACGAGGCGAACCATGACAAGGCGAAGGTGGCGAGCTTGAGCCAGCAGAGACCACCGGAGGAGGCGGCCGGAGGATAAGTCTGAGCCGAGCATCACGGTAGGCATGGGCGTGGCGGCGAGTGGCATCACGAAATCCATGGCGCCAAGCCTTGTGGCGGAGAAATCGGAGAAAAGGGATTGGAGAGAAAAAGACGAAGGCAAAGCCGAGGGAGGCGACGCCAGAGGGAGGCGAGACCAACCACGTGATGGCGGGGGTGACCGTGGTGGCGGCATGAAGACATCGGGGAAAAGGATCGGAGATAGCAACCAAGAGGCCGAGCCGAGGCGGTGGTTGAGGCCGAGCCGTGGTAGTGCCAGTGGTCTTGTGATGGCGAGCGGGCGGAGGTAGGAGGCCGAGCTCGAGCGGCCGAGCCACCACCAGGCGTGGCGTGAGGCCGGGAGAGGCCGTGACCTGAGCTAAGGGAGGCTGACCAAGAGGAGGCGGAGGCCCTGAGGCACAGGGGCCAAGAGGAGGCGATCGGAGGCCAGGCTGGGGAGTGGGGAGAGGCGGTGCTAGAAGAAATGGGGAAGGAAAACGCCGGAGGAGTAATGGTCTAATGGAGTTGGGGTCTTGGAGAGGAAATAGAAGGCGAAGGGAACGAAGACCGTAGAATGAGGAGTGTGTACGGGAGCTGCTATCTGCGAAGACTGAAGAAGCAAAACGAAGGAATCAGGAAAGCGAAAGGCAAAATAAATTAGACGGACGCGACGTAGAGCAATGCGGAAACGGACGGTAAAAAAAACCGACGTGGCCACCCTCCTCCTTTTATACATAAAGATTTGGTCCGTATGCATATCAATCCTCGTTTGACCGACTGTGGCCAGCGGATTCTGACGGTAACACCCCCCGATGTTCCTTGACTTTACGACTAGCACTAAGCGTGCCGCTGAAAACTCGCGTCCTGAGCCATACGGCATTTCAACGTGTCGGATGGATGGACCAAAGTAGCAGCCAGCTGCTGGCCTTCGCCACCCGACGGGCATAACAAAGCACCCGCCTGTCGTCCGGCCATTCGTCGCAGCACGTACACACGACAGAGCACGGCACAAATCGATCCGCCCACACCAACACCATCTCAACTCGTCGTCCAAACCAAGAGAACGGAAACAAGAAAAACACGGCGATCACCTGCCCTGATCTAGGAGGAGCACTTCCTTATTAGTAGTATTTGTTTATACCCGAACCCCATACAATACAGGTGGCCTTCAACTTGAAGGCAGCCTCGCAAAAAAGCTCCTTTCTCCTGTGGCATGTGGCCTTCATCAACTTGAAGGCAGCCTTGCAAAAAAGCTCCTTTCTCCTGTGGCCTCCGCTCCGGCCTCCGGCCCGGCAGACTGAGTAGTACTAGCTGTGTGCGCGCGAGGGAGGGAGAGAGACATGGAGGGGCTGGACAGGTATCTGCAGGAGCACTTCGACCTGCCGCCCAAGAACCCGTCCGAGGAGGCGCAGCGGCGATGGCGCTCCGCCGTCGGCACCATCGTCAAGAACCGCCGCCGCCGCTTCCGCATGGTGCCCGACCTCGACCGCCGCCACCAGGACCACGCCAAGCGCCGCTCCATCCAAGTGCGTATCACTCTTCATACTATACTACTTTAGTTCATGGCTCTTCACTCTCGCATCTCACCATTAACTGCCATTTTAAGTCTTTTCACCATACGGAATTTATTATTGCTTTAATTTGTGTTTTCGCCCAACTGCGTGCGCATTAGTAACCTCTGCTGTCTCGCCATCAGATCGTCACACGGACACCTTCTCAAATCCCAGTTTAGTTAATTTCACTACACTTGAGAAAAAAACCAGAGTGTCTCTGCTGTTGTCTCACAGCAGTGGCTACCGTGCTTCAGTATCACGTTGACCATATACAGTCCATTAGTTCATCAAGGAGGGACCAATTATCTGGGCAACGCTGACTGCGAACAGGGGCAGATCCAGAACGAAAATGACCGGATGTCCCATACATATCACACATATCTAATTATGAAGCAATGTTGTATAGAAATTAGAATAGTAATGTGTTAAACAATTCAACAAGATGGATAAAAAAATAGCCATCAAAGTGCTTACCAAAACAAAGAATCATACACTCCTAGTAGTAGTTTTGGTTAACTGTGGCAAATTGAATAAATGATGGGTAAAGTTCCAAACTATGGACAAAAGATGGTCGGCATCAGCAAAAAACATTTGACCTTGATACCCTACAAAAAATAGAAGAAATCACTTAGTAAAATTTTAAGTAAAAGAATCATAAATTTATCGAAACAAAGATAAGTACATTACATTTTATAATTTCTTTCTCACGCTCCCTTAAGTTCTGGGGCGATGAATTCTGACATCATTGGTAACTTTACCCATTTCAGTATTTCTCCACATAGCAAATAAGGCTATCTCTCAAGAAGTCATCGCTAATGCGATTAGCAAATATGTTTTCACAATTTTCATGGTTGAAAAACATCTCTCAAGCTATGCTTGATGACAACGAGCAAAACTAGTGTTAGCTTCAAAGTTGATAAACCAAAGGATAACAAATATGTACCAATTATTTGAATACTCCATTAGATATTTGTACTATAGAAGAATGAACCATACATTAAGTAGTCATTTATTTAAAATTGTAAGGCTTACTTACTTGACATTGTGTCTTAACTCTCAAGTCTCAAGTAGTCAAAAACTCAAATCCAAATCTTGACACATCACCGAGTTTGAGAAAATCCTAGGGTTTTAGAAAATATACCAACGATTAGCAAATTGGAGTTCCGGTGATATAACAGCACCGAGTGATCTTGTCACGCACAAAGCAAATATCTGCAGTTGATTGACGGGAAATAAATTAGGATATTAATTAGCAAATTTGGAAGATTGAGTCACCAATCGCTTATACAGTTTCAATTCGTGTACAGAAATTAACACGTACCAAGCCAGGCATGATGAACATAATTCCACTGAAGTCGCGGGCTAGTGCCCATCTTCTGCAGTTCTGCTTGCAGAGTTGCAGAGAAGAGAACTGAAAGGAAAGCCTGGAGCAGTCACGACTCACGAGTACGACCGGCGACTAGAAATTTTGCCGCTAGAAATTTTTTCTATCTCGTCTCGGTGGTTCGACCGACGGGCGACGGCTGGAATTCTAGAAGACTGAAGACAGGAAGTCTCGAGCCTTGCCTACTCGCGCACACCAGCCCGCCCGTATCGTGCTCGCACACGCCCGCTCAGCTGCCTGGGCCAGCCACGTGCCCATGCCCTCGGCTGCCGTTTGGGCCGCGCGCTCGCTCCTCGGCCTACGCACCCAGGCAGGAAGCTGGCCCACGCGCAGCGCCTGAATCTCGGTCCGTCGGTGCCCTTCATTTTTTCCAACGGGTGTCCAGTTACTCCAGTATTTTCATACATGAGAATGTGAGATATATACATATATATAAAATGATTCGGACCCAGTGTCCTATGCACCCTGGTGGCTCTTCTTGGATCCATACATTGCGACCCTCAAGGAAGCTTCCACAAAGCAATCTTGCAAGAGTACAGACTGTTAGAGATATATTAGAGATAGGAATATCTTTGTATTCCTTATCTATCTTTTGTATTGCGTTGTCTGTATATGGCATACACCCTTTGTATACCCTATATATATTGCCCATTGGGCCTCTGAATACATACACACAATATTCATAACATGGTATCAGAGCCAAAGTTAGGGTTAGGGTTTCTCACCTGTGCCGCCTCCTAGGCTAGACACATTCTCATTCTTGGCCCGCCAGGAGGACCGATCTTTACTCTGAGGCGGTCTCTCGTCGTCACCGCTGGATCGTTCTCGGAGGAGGCAACGGTGTGCTCGGCGGTTGCGGCCTACGCCCTTGCGCATCTCGTTGCCGCTCGTGCTTTCTCGTCGGGTCTCCCGAGCCGGCGTCGGATTCATCCTACGCGTCGCCCTAGGTGAGGAAGGCGACCTCGTCGTCGCTGACCTTGATGATGAAGTCGGCCTCCTTCCAGATGCTCAGGATGTCGGAGCGCGCGGCCTCCTCTGAGCTCCACTTCACCCGCACCATCACCGGAGCCGGTGGCAGCGTGTACCGCTACCGCGTCGACGGCCGACTTGTCACTTGGGACGATTACAACGTGTAACGTCCCAAAATTTGGCTTTTCAAAATCTTTTGAATAGTTAGTAGGGAGAAAATTCACCATTTGATTTTATTTGAATTAGTAAAGCTTAATTGGAACTTTCATAAATCAAAAACAATTTAATATGATTAATCTCAACATCAACTATTATCAAAACTATTTTATTTGGGTTCTATGTACTTGGATATATATTCTAGAATTTTCTAGAATTTTTCCGAGTGCATTTGCTATCTTTCTTTTTGTTGTTTGGATTTTCTGCTATTTTCTAAAAAGAAAAGCTATTTAAAAATCTCAGATCTGTTTGGGCCGAATTCCTTAATCTCATTTGATCCTACCTTTTGTGCGCCAGCTTGGCCCATTCCCTTTCCTTTCCTTTGGCTCTTTTTTTTTCTTTCGGTGGCATTAATCCACTTCTTCGTGGTCCAAGCCGCACTACCAAGCCTTGACCTTTTCCTTTCTTTGCGTCTTGCGTCTTATTGTCCCCATTCGAAGCGGGTCCAAAGCCCGGCCCGCATGACCCTTAGCTTTTCTGTCGCGTGAAGTCCCAAACCGAGCAGCTGATTTCGCTTGTCCGTTTCTCTTGGCTTGAAGCCAGCCTAACGCCCACTTCCGCTCGCTCCTTTCTTCGCGCGTGAAGCCGCACCTTAGCCCGCTTTCTTTTTCTTGTGCGCGCAAGAGCGGCGGCGACCAACCTTTTGTGTTTCTCTGCGGTGGACCCCTGACGCCACATCACCACCTTCTTCAACGGTGGTGAGTCCAACTCTGGAGTTTGAGTCCGAGAACTTCACGCAAGCCAGCGCCGCCGCCTTCCCTTGTGGACTCCCCCATCCAGCGCTATAAAAGGAACCCGAACGCGTCAATCTCTTCGCCTCGTGCTCCTCCCTCAAAACCCTAAAGCGCCGGCCCTAGCCCGTCTTCTTCGCACCGCCACCGCCGCAAAACCGAGGACGCCCGAAGCTCCTTCGCCGACGAATTGCTCCGTCGTCCGTGCATCTCCGGCCGTGTTGTCTTCACCATCGGGACCGCATCATCGAGGGCTTCGCCGTGACGCAGTTCCCTTCGCCCGAGGACCACTCCTTCGTCGCCGACACCTTTGCACCAAACTCGGCCGCCGCCTGGCTGTTTCGATCTACCTGTCCCGGTGAGCTTTGCTGCCCCTATCCGCGTCACCTTGAGCCTTCATCTATTCTCATTCGATCCTTACCCTTCACAGCGTTTCTTCGTCACCGAGTGGTTGCCACGGGCCGCTTTCTTCATCTCCGGTAATTCTTGTATTGCCGCCGGCCTGGTGCGTCTCCGGTCGTCCCAAGTCATCTTCTGTGATCTCTTGGTCCGTGCCGTCCCTATGCTTCCTTCCTCCTTCGTCGGACGCTACTCCTTTGCCAAGACCGTCACACCCGTGGGGCTCTTCGTCGCCAAAGCCGTCGCCGTCGCCGTCGCCACCTCGTTGCTGCCAAAGCCGAACCACTATCACCGGAGGGATCCTCATCGCATTGGGAATCCGTTTTGCTTGTCGTTGTCGTCCCCCTTGCCGCCGTTTGCCCTCGCCTCCGTCACTTTGGTCGCCGGCCATGGCTGCCTCGGCCTTCTCTGTGCTTTGCCTCGGCCCTCATCATCATTTGTATCAGCGCCATATGGCACATCCAAAAGTCTACCCGAAACCAAAACTCATGAACCTAGTCCATCATACACCATCTCTTTGCCCTGTGGGACCCCTTGTCATCCACTGATCTCCTCTCTCTCACTTACCAGTGAACCCCATTTGTAAGTCTCCAATTCTGTTTATTTGTTTAAATCCAAAGGAATATTCTTTGAATATTTTTTACTCTCTAATTTCATCATTTCATGTGATCTTCCAAAGCTCATATCTTTTGCATCCGAACTCCGATTGAGTCCATTCAAAGTCCTAAATTCATCTTAATTCCAGATCTATTTATCTGAGATTATTATTTAATTTTTGGAGTTTGTTTGCTCTCTGTTATTTATTTGTTTTGGTTTATTTGCTTATTTGCGAGTAGACGTGGATACTTCGAGAAATTCTGATCGAGAAGGAGCTGAAGATCAAGGAAGTAGAAGATTAAATATAGATAAAGATTATCATTGCTATAGCAAGACAAGTTATACCTTTGATCATATTGAACCCAGTTTTCAAAAGTTATATTGATTTAAACTATTGCATTTACTTTAATTATTTATTTCAATGTTTTTGGGATTAGTTAATATCCAATTTGTTATGACCTCCTTGTCTAGTTGTATGCCATAATCTTTTGTCACCATAGTTTGGTTTATTTAGTTGGTGCTATTGTACTACCAACATGGGTTGGTTAGATACGATTAGTTTGATTAGCCATGCTACGAGTCATCATTTCATGTGTCGCAATAATAAACTTGACTAAGTGACTATGGAACCATTTGATAAAATTGTGTGTACTGTGTGCTATTACTCGTTGATGGTATATATTGCACTTAACCAACAGAGTGGGAAAAGGTTTTGGACGGGGGAAGTGGTCTGGTATACTTTTATGGTGGATTTATGTTGGCGGGAATGATAGGTTAGAATTTGGAAGTTTTGCCCCGGTCAATTAAGGACTTAACTTTGTGCGATATTGAACTGAGCCTCTCGTACAACCACATACCTGATGGGACGGGCCTAACTTAGTAAGTTATGGAGTCTTGACATTGATTACTCAGGTTGTAGGTTAGCTGTGTCGGATTGGGTGGAGGTGTGTACTACCAAGTAGTCGCATCACGGGGCGGTTCGCCGTTTTCCTGTCCAACGGTGTGCGTCTGTGGCGGCTAAGCATACCGGGAGTGTCAATGTTGAGATGAAGTTTCTGAAGGGTTTTGTTGTGATCAGCTCTGATCAAGTTGATTGCATCTTGTGGGTAAAGTGTACAACCTCTTGAGTGTTAATCAATCTATTCGAATAGCGGCGTCATGATCATGGACATGCTCGGGATTTCACACGAGGGTAGATTTTCATAAAACTTGGGATGGAACAACTGTGTGAGGTAACTTATGCAGCTGTGTGAATAACCTGTTTAGGCTATGTGTCTTTGTGAAAACAACTGTTAAAATTATTACTGTTTATTTGTTTTACTTATGCTTTCAATCTATTATTTGTATTCAAATTGCAAATGTTGCATTTCTGCAAAAGAGCCACAGAAGCCATTCCTTTGGAATAAGTCTGCATCTATAAATTGCATTCTGTGGTATGACTTGCGAGTACGGTGTGTACTCATACTTGCTTTATTAAATCAAGCAGAAGTGAAGGAATCGTCAGTCAACAAGGTCTACTTCAAGGATCGTGGAGAACTAGGTCGCGACCTGACCCGATTGCCTGTGGGCATCTGGATGGGCTTCACCGGGTTATTCTGCTTCGATCA
Organism: Phyllostachys edulis; assembly: GCA_036346405.1. Classification (NCBI taxonomy): domain Eukaryota; kingdom Viridiplantae; phylum Streptophyta; class Magnoliopsida; order Poales; family Poaceae; genus Phyllostachys; species Phyllostachys edulis. Next base: position 24,900 of record JAYEVD010000900.1, read on the forward strand.
TTGCAGCCTTCATTGAGCTATTAGCCCTCTGAAGCATTAATTGTAAGCTTGACCATAAGGTCTCTACTCGATGTTTATTGTTATTTGCCTATTTATTAGTTATCTTTGTATATAGAAATGATATTTCACCGATGTTGCCCTTGTGTGCACTAGAGTGATCTGGACTAGTGCAAGATACACAGAGGGTCCAGAATTGCATATTTTGGGTCCCGACACAACGCCAAGCTCAGATCCATTGGCATCCTCGACAAGGCCCGCAACTTCCTCGTCATCAAGGGTGATGTGGAATCCATTGCCTCCAAGAATCCCAAGGAGCTCACGGCACTTCTACAGTTCTGTTGGGTGGTTGGGGGGCTTGTTTCAGAGGATGGGAGGAGTCCTGGTAGGATGGGAGTCTTGCTGCTTTGCTATGTGCGTGAGCGAGAGAGTGAACGGAGTATGGAAGGAGGGCTAGTCGGTGGAGACCGAGAAAAGATCTGGCCGGCTCCTGATTCTCCTGGTGGGGAGCTGCTCCGGCTTCTTGCAGCTTCTTCTGCTGCTGTCACTATCTTCTGCTGCTAGTTATCCTTAGGCTATTCTTTGTGTCGTTTCTTCCGCTACGTCCATCCAAGTCCGTAAAACTCTATCCTTAGAGTTCGTCTATGCCATGCGAGTCTACAAATTTGTTGTCAGTCATAGAAGCATAGGAATTTCTTTGCATGGCAGCAGCCGCTGTTCTTTTCTTCGAGCCGCTGCAGATCTGTCGCCCCAAGCTTTTAAGGCTGCCGCGCTTCTTGTGCACTACGTCTCTATTGCGCTTTCTGTGCACTACGTCTCTATTGTGCTTCTGTGCATTGCGTCTCTATTGCGCTTCTTGTATACTGCGCTGACGTCGTCTTGGGCTTCGATCTGTGCCACCATGCTTCTGTTTATTCCTATTCGACTTGATTTGACAACTTTCTTTATATTTGTCAGTTTTATCATCTTCTTTGTTATATTGCCGCGGTCGACTTTGCTCCCGCACCTTGTGCTTTATGGGCTGTCGCACGACTCCGGATGGGAGGAGATCTTTTATCGACATATTTTCCAAGAGCTGCATGCTACGACGATATTATGAAGACTTGGATTTTGGATTTTCCCTATTTTAGTGTCAACCCTTTCCAAATGCAATGCTATTGCATATAGCTTGCATTTGAGGGGGGGGGGTGTTAGAGATATATTAGAGATAGGAATATCTTTGTATTCATTATTTATCTTTTGTATTGTCTTATCTGTATATGGCATGCACGCCTTGTACACTCTATATATATTGCCCATTAGGCCTCTAAATACATACACACAATATTCATAACATAGACATCGCCTTACCAGGCCTCCACCTGTCACAATCTCGTGCAAATCTAAGATCTTAGTTTAAGGTCTTTCATATCGATTTAACTTTTCTTGTTATCATGACCCAAAAAAATTTCTCTTGTTTTTTTTTGGCCGGGAGAATCCAGTATTGTGTCTGAGTTCATGGATTAGTAATATGTGCTACAGGTTTGGTGGATAGATTGGGTAGATCCCCTTTCTGAGCCCACCCTTCCTCTTACTATTTTTTTTTTCTGTATAACTATCTTGCTTTGTTGTAATTTGTTTTTTTTTTTCCTTTTTTGTTTCTCTTCCATTGGCTTTCTTTGTTTTGAACATTTTGCCATGCACTATGTGGTTGCTAGATAAGAGCCATTTGAAGTTAGCTGATGGAGGAAACTTGATTAAAATATATTTGAAAGAGAAGATACTTAATTGAAAAAATTGAAAAAAAGGAAATGCACAAAGGCGGAGGACATATGTGATAATTACTCCTTTGGTTGATTGTTTTAGACAACGATTAATTACTTATATGCCACTGGAATTTTGCAAAATCCCTGATTGTGTCACTGACATGTGGGGTCATATCAGTGAAACAATGAGTGATACATAAGAGATGAGGCAAATTTTTGGTGGCATATAAGGAATTCACCCTTTAGACAATGGGCACATGCATTCTAAAACCAAGTAATTTGCGAAGTAAAGAATATTTTCAGTCACTCCGAACTTTCCAGAGTCGAGCATCTTTTACCAAATAAGTAGTTTTCAAATTCCAAAGTAGAGAATCTTCTGGCTACTTTTTTCTAAGACTATTTTGGTTTGGTCATTGAGTCTTGAAAGACGTTCTTAATACTAATCAGCCTGCCAACTAGTTTGGTTGGCTGTTATTCTTTGAATTCTTCTTCTAGATGCTTGACAATTAGTTGTCTTAGATGCCAATAGTCTTGATGTGGATGTAATTCCCTTATGCTTAACAAGTTAACAAATTTACTTTTCACAATCATGCTAGAAAAAAATTTGCGGGCATCACATTCAAATCAATTGGTTGGTCTGCTTTCTTCTAGACTGAGAAAAATTCCTTCTCACTTTCTCAGATCATGCAAATGACAGCTGGTTCTAGTTCTCACTTTGAATTCATTTCTAACACATATTTGAAAGTAGTGAAAATATTTTTTATCAAAAAGAGAATGACCCAGGATGATTCAGGTATCTGTGGCAACATAAAGTACAGACTTCAACATAACTTCAAAAGGTAGCTGATTATCATGTTTGAGATAAAGCACAAAAACATATTGATTGTAAGAAGCAATCAATCTTGGGGACACAGCTTGTACCACCATATTTTGAAGAAAAATTTCCATGTTTAACGCAGATTGTTTTCCTGTTCACCCTACTGATATTTATTGTTGCCGTCCAAAAGGCTGGATTTACACTTATAAATTCATTGGAATGGGCTCAATACAATATTGCTATTATTTACCGGTTACCACATTTCAAAGTTTGCGATTGTATCTTACAACCGGTTATCACATTACAAAGTTTGTGATTGTATCTCACAACTAGTCAACTACAAGAAAATAACTAAAATCTTATACGTTTGCAGTAAAAATGTTTCCCTTCTTTGTGTATCCTTTACCAGGAAAAAATTTGGGTCGCCCTCTATGTGCAGCAGGCTGCAATCACTTTCATTGATGGTATGAGATAACTTTTCATGTTACTATTCCTCTTTTGCATCACCAACTCCATTTAACTTGTGTACCTTTTGATTTTAAAGGTACCAAAAAGAAAGAGTACCAGCTAACAGAGGATATTATCAAAGCTGGATTTTCCATCAATCCAGATGAACTGGCATCAATCACAAGCAAGCATGATTTTAAAGCTTTAAAGATGCATGGCGGGGTAGACGGGATATCCAAAAAAATCCGTTCAACATTTGATCGTGGCATATGTGCTAGTGACTTAGATGCAAGACAAAACACATATGGTGTCAATCGTTATGTGGAAAAACCTTCGAGGAGTTTTTGGATGTTTGTTTGGGATGCATTGCAGGACATGACCCTTACCATTCTTATGGTATGTGCTTTGTTATCTGCTGTAGTTGGTCTGGCATCTGAAGGTTGGCCGAAGGGCATGTATGATGGCTTGGGAATAATACTCAGCATTTTCTTAGTTGTGATAGTTACTGCTGTCAGCGACTATAAGCAGTCACTCCAGTTTAAGGATCTTGACAATGAAAAGAAAAAGATATTTATCCATGTTACTAGAGATGGCTGTCGACAAAAGATCTCTATATATGACTTAGTAGTCGGCGATATCGTGCATCTATCAATTGGAGACCAAGTACCTGCTGATGGACTGTTTATACATGGATACTCCCTTTTGATTGATGAATCCAGCTTATCGGGTGAGAGCGACCCGGTTTATATTTCTCAAGTTAAGCCATTCATCCTGGCGGGAACTAAAGTGCAAGATGGATCTGCTAAGATGATAGTAACTGCTGTTGGTATGCGCACTGAATGGGGAAGGTTGATGAGCACGTTGAGTGAGGGAGGAGAGGACGAGACACCATTGCAGGTTAAGCTAAATGGAGTTGCAACCATTATAGGGAAGATTGGCCTGGTATTTTCTGCGTTAACATTTGTAGTCCTGCTGGTTAGATTCCTTATCGAAAAAGGTTTAACTGTTGGTTTGTTCAAATGGTATTCTACTGATGCATTGACTATAGTAAACTACTTCGCAACAGCTGTCACTATTATTGTTGTTGCTGTTCCTGAAGGGTTGCCATTGGCTGTTACTTTGAGTCTTGCATTTGCAATGAAAAAGTTAATGAATGATAAAGCACTTGTTAGACATCTCTCAGCATGTGAAACAATGGGATCCGCTGGTACCATCTGCACAGATAAAACAGGAACTTTGACTACTAATCACATGGTGGTTGACAAAATATGGATAGCCGAGGTTTCAAAATCAGTTACCAGTAATAATAGTTTGGAAGATCTGAATTCTATGATTTCTTCAAGCACATTGAGCCTACTTTTGCAGGGCATTTTTGAGAACACTAGTGCAGAGGTGGTAAAAGAAAAGGATGGTAAACAAGCTGTTTTAGGAACTCCAACAGAAAGAGCGATACTGGAATTTGGCTTGAGATTGGAAGGAGGTCGTGATGCTGAGGATAGGACCTGCACCAAGGTTAAGGTTGAGCCTTTCAATTCGGTCAAGAAGAAGATGGCAGTGTTGGTTTCATTACCCAGTGGCACATTCCGTTGGTTCTTCAAAGGTGCATCAGAAATTATTTTGCAGATGTGTGACATGATGATTGATGGTGATGGAAATAGTATTGCTTTATTGGAAGCTCGGAGAAAGAACATCTTGGATACTATCAACTCTTTTGCTTCGGATGCTTTAAGGACATTGTGCCTGGCATATAAGGAAGTGGATAATTTTGATGATGATGCAGATAGTCCAACAAGTGGTTTTACTCTAGTAGCCATTTTTGGTATCAAGGATCCTGTGCGCCCTGGAGTCAAGGATTCTGTTAAGGCCTGTATGTCTGCTGGTATCACAGTGAGGATGGTGACTGGTGATAATATTAACACAGCTAAAGCTATAGCCAAAGAGTGTGGAATATTGACCGATGAAGGCATAGCAATAGAAGGACCAGAATTCCGTAGCAAGAGCCCGGAAGAGATGAGGGACTTGATACCTAAGATTCAGGTTCATTACGCTTTCCTCAGTCTGCATGTACTAAATCTGGGAGCAAATTTTTATATCTATCAACATTTGGCAGGTCATGGCCCGTTCTTTACCATTGGACAAACATACACTTGTGAAGAACCTGCGAGGTATGTTTCATGAGGTGGTTGCTGTGACAGGTGATGGTACAAATGATGCTCCGGCATTACATGAAGCAGATATTGGGCTTGCTATGGGCATTGCAGGCACAGAGGTACTATTTTTCGCAATTTTAATCTTATGGATGTAGCATTAGTAGAAATCGCCAAAGCCAGATGTTTAAGCTGAATATGTAGATATTAATCCTGACTGAAATAAATTGGCACTGATAATCTATTTAGTTATCCTGTATTCTCTCTCATCTCTGGGGTTGGAGTAATTTGTTGCTATGGCCAGACAGTAATTAACATCGAACAGATCCATCAGCATATTCATTTATCTTGTTCTCACTGCACTAATCTGTTGCTGACTGGATCCTGTACTTGTTGCTTCCGTTAGAACTGTGAATTGCGAAAGCTTGTTTTTCAGCAACCCTCCTTGATCTTTGGAAGCTAATGAAAAGGTCTTGCATTTGTGCAGGTTGCCTAGGAGAGTGCTGATGTCATAGTACTCGATGACAATTTTACAACTATAATAAATGTCACAAGGTGGGGTCGTGCGGTTTACATAAACATCCAGAAGTTTGTGCAGTTTCAGTTGACTGTTAATATTGTTGCTTTAGTCATCAACTTTGTCTCAGCATGCATCACAGGTGTGGGCAGCATTATAGTATTCATGTATTCTACATTTTATCATTAAGTGGTCCTTGATATTCTCCATGCAAGTAACTGTTAGAGATATATGTATAGTGTGTTATTCCCCATTGTTACGAGGGGTTTTTTTGCATATTCACCTCCTGTACTTTGTGTATATATATTGGCCCATTGGCCTCACGATGAATACAAATTGCTATTCATAACATGGTATCGAGCCAATTAGGCTTACCTCTCCCGACGCAAGAACTCGTCCTCCTTGCCCTAGCCTGCTGTCGCCCGGCTTCCCCGCCCTAGTCAGCAGCCTTCCACCACCGGCCGTGGTTCCGCTGCTGCTCCTGCGGGTTGTCGCTGGATCTCGCTTGGCTGCCGCTCCTCCGTGTTGCCGCCGGATCCGCCGCCGCCGCTTCGGGTCCTCATTGCCGGCCTCGTCCTCCGCCGGATCCGCCGCTGCCTCAGAAGCCGCCGATTCCGCCGCCATCGCTCGGGTCACCGCGCAAGAGGTCCTCATCCGCCGGCCTCGTCCTCCTTCGATCCCGCTGCTGCCGCTTCGTGGTCGCTGCCGGATCCGCCGCCGCCTTCGGGTCACCACAAGACGGACGACAGCAGCGCCGGGTCCTCCGCGACCGATCTCCGTCGCCATCTCGCCCGTGCCGCCGCTTACGCTTAGTTGAACAACCAATGGCCAGCCGAGGCTTCGCCGCTAAGCCACCGCCGCCGCCGTCTCGCCCCTTTTGTTGTTGCCGAGCCGCGGCCGAAGCCGCCGCCAATAGGGGAAAACCTATTCCCTAGCACGCAGCGCGTCTTTAAGCGAGCGGCCCGCTTCTCGGTCTAACTGACGGAAGAGAGAGAGAGAGAGAGAAAGAAAAACGTCGATCTAACCGCCACGCCGTCCAGCGCCGCCTGTTAGACTTCGTTGTCTTGGTCGCCGCGCCGTCCAGTGCCGCCTACCAATGGGTACTGCTTCCCTCCTCATTGTCCGGTGATCTTCGATGGTGTCAATTACACCGACTTCGTGTCTCACATGCGCATCCACATGCATAGTCTTCGTCTCGGGCGTTCTTCTAGCGATGTCATCGCCCGCTTTGCCCTACTCCTCCGACGGAACCTCGCTGTCCACGCCGCTTCGACGGTAAACAAAATTCCGCCGAGGCCGCCGCTTTCCGATGATGAGGTTGCCTCGCCTACCAAGAGGCTCGATTCCTACAAGGATCGACCGACCGCCTACACTCGATTAGTACGACGACGATGTTTCGGCCGCTTTGTTGTCTTCATCGCCGGTGTCCAAACCTCGGTTCTCTTCGAGGTTGTGGGACTCTCTTCGGCTTTTCAGATGTGGACTCACCTTCGACAGCGCTACGAGCCCTCTGGTGATGCCCTCTACCTGTCCGTGGTCCGCCAGGAGCACTCTCTTCAATAGGGTGATGCTACTGTTGACGCTTTTTACGCTCAAAGCTCTGTTGTTCGGCATCACCGACTCTCGCGACTCATCGGGTCCGCCGCTCCTGTCCGTCTTTGCTGGTATGCGTCTTGACGACCGAGTTTCAGCGTGTCTACGATTTCGTTACTCGCCTTCGTCCTGAGTTCGAGTAGAAGCGTGCCCAGCTCCTTGCACGCCACCCTCGTGTCACTCTCCTAGAGGCTCTTACCGAGATACGCTGAGAGAGACTCGCCTAAGTGGTGCCGGATGCGATGCCACTCCTCCGTGTTTCGCCACTTGTCCACCTGCTACACCGATCGCTTCCACGCTTCAAAGATATCGCCTCCTCCAATGGCCGCCACATGTGGTGGTGGCCGCCTCCATCTAGCGGTGGCCGCCCTCATCGCTTCCTATCGCGACAAGGTCGGCCACATTGAGTCCAGTGCTATAAGAAGCGGCGACATCTTTCACGCCGCTCGCCTACTAGCACTGCATCGGTGCTTCTACATCGACGTCAGATCGACTCCTTCAATAGTTTCTCTCATCGAAAGCAGAGATAGCCAGACTTCGACGCCTACTTGCCGCTTGAGTTCTCCTCGGCGGAGTTCTGCGGGTTCTCTCATCGACTCTTGAGCACCGAGAAACCACCCCTACACAACAGTACCTCCCGTGGATTCTTGACTCTAGAGCATCTTTTCACATGACTTCTGATTCCTCCACTCTGTCTTTTATTACACCTCTTGATTCTCCTGTTAGTGTTCTTACTGCTAATGGTACCTCTCTTTCTGTCTCTGGTCGAGGACCTCTTAGCAACTCATCCTTTCATGTTCCTTCAGTTGCTCATGTTCCTCGACTTACCATGCGCTTCTTTCACTTTGGGCGACATCGACCTTGGTTGTCGGGTCATTCTCGACTCGACTCTTGTTGTGTTCAGACCGCCATACGGAGCTCTGGTTGGTTCTGCCTCGGCGCTTTGACTCACAGCGTCTCTGGGAGCTTGATCGCTTCACCTTCCTTCCGCCGCCACCGCCGCCGCTTGATCTCTCCGCTTCGCCACTCCGTCTCACCGGCTCTTTCCAGAATGGCATTACCGTCTTGGTCATCTGTGTGGATCTCGTCTATCGTCTTTAGTTAAATCGTGGCCTTCGGGTCTCTCAGAGACGTGTCTTTAGATTGTCGTATGTAAGTTAGGTAAATGATTGACTTCCTTATCCTCATAGTGAGTCGATGTCTCAAAGGTCCATTTGATCTTGTTCATTCAGATGTTTGGCGTCCGGCCCTTCGTTTGAAAGGGGTCATCGATATTATATCATATTTATAGATGATTTCTCTCGCCACACTTGGATATATTTCATGTCTTCTCGTAGTGAGGCCTTGTTTATCTATAAACAATTTGCCACTATGGTTCGCACACAGTTCACCACTCCTATTCGTGTCTTTCGTGCTGACTCTGCTGGAGAGTACCTCTCTCATTACACCGACTTCCTTCTTTGCCGAGTAGGGCACTCTTGCTCGATTCTCTTGTCCCGTGCTCATGCTTAGAATGGTGTCGCTGGCGCAAGCATCGTCACCTCCTTGAGTCGGCTCGCAATCGATGATTGCCGCCTCTATTCCACCTCACTTTTGGGCCGAGGCTGTTTCCACTGCCACATATCTCGTCAACATCCAGCCTTCTTCTGCTCTTCAGGGTGCGATCCCTGTTGAGCGTCTCTGTGGTCTTCTTCCTGACTACTCCGTCTTTAAATCTGTTTGGTGTGTTTACGTTCTCCTCGCCCTCGAGAACGCACCAAACCGACCGCCATCTGTTGAGTGTGTCTTTACGGGATACTGATGCGAGCACAAGGGCTATTTGTCTTTGGGATCTGTTGGTCGACGGATGCGGATTTCTCGGGATGTGATTTTCGACGAGTCTCGTCCCTTCTACCCACGCCCTGCCTCTCCTTCGGCTTCTTCTGTGGAGTCTCTGTCTTTTTTGACCTTTCCAGATACACCTATATCTGTCTTGCCCTCGTCCACTGCCCCATCGAGTCTCCACATATTCCTCTTGTGGCCTCTCTCCGCCGTTATGCGCCGCTTGCCGTCTCCTGCGGCTCCTCCCCTCTGATGCCTTTTTCCCTCTCTTCTACACTCGTCGACCTCGTATTGAGGATCTTCCAGATGAGCCATCTTCTCCTAATGTTTCATCTTCTCCTGATGCTCCATCTTCCTCTGATGGGTCATCTTCTCCTCGCTACGCTCTCCACGATCGCCAGTCGATTCGGCCCCCTGCCCGCTTTGCTTTTCTTTGGTCTTTGCTACTCATGAGCCTGTCTCCTCACCGGATCTTTATTTCACCCCGAGTGGCGGCATGCCATGGCCGAGAGATTGTCGCCTCGAGCGCATCTTGGTACTTGGGATCTTGTTCCTTTTCCATCTCACTCGTCCCATCACGTGTAAGTGGGTCTATAAGATTAAAACTCGCTCTGATGGCTCCCTTGAGCGCTATAAGGCGCGTCTTGTTGCTCGTGACTTCAAAGAAGAGCATGGTCGTGACTTCTAACGAGACTTTTGCTCTTGTGGTCCACATGACCACTGTCCGCACTCTTCTTTCGGTGGCGTCTGTTCGCCACTGGTCTGTTTCTTAGCTTGATGTCAAGAATGCCTTTCTTAATGACGAGTTGCGTGAGAAGGTCTACATGCATCCGCCACCGGGTATTTCATTCTCGAGGGCATGGTCATGCCGCCTTCGCCGCTCTCTCTATGGTTTTAAGCAAGCCCTTCGTGCTTGGTTTGGCGCTTCTCCTCTGTGGTCACTTCTTTGTTGGCTTTTGACTAGTGATCATGATCCTGCGCTCTTTGTCCACACTTCGTCTCGTGGTCGGACTCTTTTTCTTCTGTATGTTGATGATATGATCATTACCGGAGATGATTCTGAGTGCATTGACTTTGCCAAGGCTCGTCTTAGTGAGCAGTTTGTTATGTCGAATCTTGGTCCTCTTCGTTACTTCCTTGGGATTGAGGTTACTTCCACTCCAGATGGTTTCTTTATGTCCCAAGAGAAGTATATTCAGGATCTTCTTGATCGCGCCTCTCTCACTGATCAGCGTACTGTTGAGACTCCCATAGAGCTCAATGTTCACCTCTGACCATCTGATGGCGAGCCTCTTTCTGATCCGACTCGCTATCATCATCTTGTTGGGAGTCTTGTCTACCTTGCTGTTACTCGTCCGGATATCACTTATCCAAATCCACATTTCGAGTCATTCGTCTCTGCTCCCACTCAGTCCACTCTGACCACCTTCTTGAGTTCTGCGATACCTTCGTGGGACTATCTCTCGCCGTCTCTTCTTTCCACACTCCAGCTCGTTACAGCTTCAGGTTTATTCGGATGCTACTTGGGCCAACGGTCCCTCTGATCGCCGGTTTATCTCTGCTTACTGTGTTTTTCTTGGTGGTTCTTTCATTGCCTGGAAGACGAAGAAACAGATTGCAGTGTCCCGTTCGAGTGTAGTGGCTGAGTTGCGAGCTATGGCTCTCTTGACAGCAGAGATTACTTGGCTACGGTGGTTAGTTGAGGATTTTGGTATTTCTGTCACTACACCGACTCCTCTCTTGTCAGATAGTACAGGTGCTATCAGTATTGCACGTGACCCTGTGAAGCATGAGCTCACCAAGCATATTGGTGTTGATGCTTCCTTCATGAGGTCTTGTGTGCATGATCAGCTGATTGCTCTTCAGTATGTGCCTTCAGAGCTTCAGATAGCGGATTTCTTTACGAAGGCCCATACTCGAGCACAACACGGCTTTACCTCTCCAAACTCGGTGTTGTTGATCCACCATGAGTTTGAGGGGGTGTTAGAGATATATGTATAGTGTGTTATTCCCCATTGTTATGAGGGTTCTTTGCATATTCACCTCTGTACTTTGTGTATATATATTGGCTCATTGGTCTCATGATGAATACAAGTTGCTATTCATAACAAGAATAATGTTTTCACTCTTCCATCACAGGAGCGCTCCTCTCATTCTTTGCAGTATTGCTGTGGGTCAATATGATTATGGATACATTGGGAGCTTTAGCTCTAGCAATGTAACCTCCAAACGATGAAATGATGAAGAGGCCACTGTTAGGCGAGGGAAAGTTTCATTACCAAGGTCATGTGGAGAAATATCATTGGGCAAAGTTTATATCGATTGCTTGTACTTGGAGCTCTCATGTTTGGTGGGGAAAGACTTTTGAACATCAAGGGTGCAGATTCCAAATCCATTATCAATACACTCATATTCAACTCCTTCGTGTTTTGCGGTGAGTGCATTATGGGATGTCATGCTATTTCGCCACATCCCCTTCAAAAGTCAGAGATTTTGGCGATGGCGGAGCTATGAGGTGGTCCGTGGGTCGCGGACCACCTCGCGCTCGCCCAACCAAGGCCCCAATTAGCTTTGCATGTCTCAGCATTACCGATCCTTTGTGGAGCCCATACGAATCTGAGCCGTCCGCTGCCATAGCGTTCAGCCCAATAAGCTTTGCGGCCGTCAAGATCAGCGGCGGCGGCGAGACATCGATCACTACGTCGGCCACGTCAAGTAGCGCCGCGGCACCGGTCGTAGCCGGAGCCCATCGACGCTGTCTCATTGCCATTGGCAGCTTGTAGCGCCGAAGATGACGTCTTCAAGGCGCTATACATCTCAGTGATACAAAAAGAAATTGCACATTGACTAGCCCAGACATACAAAAAGAAATTATTCAATGTTGTGCAATGGAGACTAGAGATCAAATCATTAATGAAATTGGTGATGATCACTATACAATTTTAGCTGATGAGTCTAGTGATGTCTCTCATAAAGAACAACTTGCCCTTTGCTTGCGTTATGTTGATAAATCGGAAGACCATGTGAGCGGTTTCTTGGAATTGTTCATGTAGATGATACTACTTCTTCATCACTTAAGGAAGCAATTCAATCTTCACTAGTTAGTAATGGTTTGACTATAACTCAAATCCGTGGGCAAGGCTATGATGGGGCTAGTAACATGAAAGGAGAGATTAAAGGGTTGAAAACCTTGATCATGAAAGAATCACCATCTGCTTATTATGTTCCATTGTTTTGCACATCAACTCCAATTGGTTCTTGTTCTTTGTTGCTAAAGACAATGATGATTGTGTATGGTTTTTGATCGAGTATCCCTCTTGTTAAATATTGTTGGTAGTTCTTGTAAGCGTCATGGCATGCTTCGACATCACCAATATGACAATGTCATGAAAGCACTTGAGTGCGGTATACTAGAATCTGGAAGTGGGTTAAATCAAGAGATGGGGCTGCCTAGACACGTGACACCAGTGGGGCTCTCATTATAAAAGCGTGGTCAACTTGATTGCTATGTATCCCACAATTCGTGATGTACTCATAGCTCTTGGACGAGATACTTGACAAGGGGTGATCGCCAAAAATACATACTATGGTTGGAGTGCTTGAGTCATTTGATTTCATTTTCAATGCTCATTTGATGCTTGACATTCTTGGACACACAAATGAATTGTCTCGAGTGTTTGCAAAGAAAAGACCAAGATATTCTTAATGCAATGTCACTTGTCCGGTTGGCAAAGAGTAAAATTCAACAAATGAGGTCCGAATGGTGGGTTTCATTTCTTCAAAGGGTTACAATATTTTGCAACAAATATGGCATTCAAGTTCTGAAATGGAACATAATTATGTGCCATATGGAAGATCAAAGACGTTTTGCTCGGGACCAAACAAATGATGATCACTTCGAAGAGAAGTATATATTGGAGTCATTGATAAAATTAGTCAAGAGCTTGATAATCGGTTTGATGAGGTAAATATGGAGTTACTTACTTGTATGGCGCTTTGAATCCAAAGCAGATTCCTTTGCTTCTTTTGATGCAAACAAGGTACATAGACTTGCTGAATTTTACCCTAATGATTTTTCAAGCTCGATTTGCTAAGATTTGATTTGCAACTTGAAACCTTTATTGATGACATGAGAAATGATGAATTGTTCAAAGGCCTAAACAATCTTGTTGACCTCTCATAAAACTTGTTGAAACAAAGAGGGACAAAGTTTATCATTGGGTCTATTTACTTATCAAGTTCAGATTGCTTCTACCGGTGGCTACCGCAAGTGTTGAAAGAATATTTTCGCAATGACCTTTATCAAGAATAAGTTGAGAAATAAGATGGGTGATAGCCTTCGGATGATTGTCTATTGACTTTTATTGAGCGGGATATCTTCTTACAACCGAGTGAAGAAGAAATCATCAACACTTTCATGGCTATTAGAAGGCGCAGTTCGACAAAAAGAAGAAGAAGAAGTAGTGACATATTGTTCTTCAACTATTATGGGTAAGTAATATTTTAAATTTTTAATTCTATGTTAAGAAAGTTATACTCATCTATTTTATGAACTCTGTGCGTCATTTTTTTTTCTTAATTGTGTTTTGTAATTTATATACTTGTGTATGGACATGTTATATTTATAGCGGTCAAAAAAAAATTTAGACAATGGACCACCATAGCTACAAATCCTAGCTACGCCACTGATTTTCGGCCTTATGGCCTATGGTGAAGCTGAGGTCGCTCCAAATGCCACCATGATGTGTGTTTGGTCCCAGCTTACATTTCTAACCTCACGCTTCAACATCCTGAACCAGTAGTTATATAAGCACGTTCTATAGGTGTACTGCTTGTTTAGTTATGCTAACGGTTTAATTTGACTTTTTGGTCATCAACATCATCGTATCAACAGGTGAACTTCTAGTCTTCTAGTACTAATGATGGTGTTCTTTAAATGATGTCGCTACCAGGTATTCAATGAAATAAACAGCAGGGAAATGCAGAAGATTAACATTTTCCGTGGTATCATCAGCAATTGGACCTTCATCGCAATCATAACTGTGACGGTAGCATTTCAAGTGGTGATCATAGAATTCCTTGGCACTTTTGCCAGCACTGTTCCGCTCAATTGGCAGCTTTGGTTGGTAAGCGTTGGTCTAGGATCCATCAGCCTGATTATTGGTGTTATCTTGAAGTGCATACCAGTTGAATCAGGTGAAATTTCTGCAAGTCCAAATGGTTACAGGCCACTTGCCAATGGTCCTGATGACATATAACTGAATAATGTGCGGTGCTATTTGGGAGTACATTAACCAGCCACCTGTTTGGTTCAATTTTGCCAAGTTGTTCTGTAATTTGTCATGCAACAGTGCACTACACGATCTGAACGCCCAACGTTTTACCACTTGGCTTAGAAACTGTAACTAACATGTAAGGCTCCGACAGATGCGTGTGTTTCCACTTTACTTACTATGTTTGTCTCCTTTGTGTTGCATTTCTGTGGAAAACTTTCTCCAGCATTCTGGCCTAGGAATTTTATTACGGACGCTGATCCTCCGCTGTAGCATACATGCTACGGCATAGGTGTATAGTACATGAGCATTGGTGCTCATCCGGGCCGTTCAAATCGCTAGCGTCCTAGATCAATAGCGCACAATACCATGCTATAGTAATCCCTATGTGCAACAAAATCAGAGCTGTTTCTACAGTGGTTCTGCGTAGTATTATTATAGAGTACTGTAGCACCCCTCTGCAGTGCTGTAGGGGACCCGGGTCCATTTTTAAGCGCGATAAGTTGTGATTGATAGTAGCGCCACACCTCAAATCTTTCGATGCCATGTGAAGATGTTCAGTCAAAACAAAACATAATTGACTAACAGTGTACATAGAAAAAAGAACGATTTTGGCGTAGAGCATTCTACAAAACCTTCATAACAGAGATTACAACAACAGAATCATCAAATTAGTGTAATGCTGGCCATTCTTCAGAGTCAAACGTCGATCTTTACTGTTCGAAAACGTGCGTGCGCTTTCAGCTTTCTTGGGTTACATCAAATCCGACGCTGCGTGGATGGACGCATTTGCATCGTCGCGACAATGTCTTGAGTGCAATCATAGCAATCTGAAAGGCAGACGCCCGGTAGTTACAAGATTTACAGCAGAAACGGTGGATGGTTTGTAGCTATTCGTCAGTGGTCGCCAGTCAGTACAATCATCTGACATTGATTCTCGGCGAAGAAAAGAAGAATTCTCATTGGTCAACCTCTAGTCCTCTACAGTTGGATGGTAGCCTACTAGCCTGGTAGGGCGATGAGGCAGTGGTGTATCAAAGAATTTTTGTACTACTACAGAGTACGTTTTTCTGCACTAACCCAAGTTATCTGCAGATGCGTGTCTCAGTTAGATATGCCGATTTCACGCACACCCACGTTCTATTCTTACCTATCTGGTAGCAGGTGAGGTTGATAAAAACCTAATTCCATTTCTTCCATCGCCATCGCCATCGCCACCGGCCACCGACCACCGCACACGTAGGTCCATTTCTCCTCTGTGCTATTGCGAGGTGATGGCCAGATGCTGAACGCGACCTCTCAAAATAGCGAGTCCTTATCATCTCTGCATCATCCATTGATACTTCCTCTGTTAATATATGTGGGGGCTGAAGGCTCCATTTCTGAAGCCAAAAATAAAAACGTCGCCTTTGGCTAAACAGTTGAGTGCTTTAGTTTCGGCCCTTGAAAGTTGACATAGCTGCTGGTGCCGGACGACTGGCTAGCTGTCTTCAGGGGCCTCGAGACGTCGGGATCATCCGACTCATCGGCACCGAAAAAATTCACAAGGAATCACTCCTGTTTGGTTAGGGAGAGAGACCGCAAAACGCAAATGCAATGCGAAGTCACAGCCACGGCTGCTATTCTGCTACTAGTTTTGTCAGGTTGGAAATTAAAATCTATCAACCTTTTGGAGCCCTGGTGATCTCTTTTGTTGCTTCCTCATTATCAAGTCCAGGTTGCAAGAAGCCTACTTTTATGCTGTCATCTATGGCTGTGCTGTGTTTTGTTTAATGAGAATGCATACGCACGAACTAATTGGTCTCTCGTGATCAAACTTTTGGCTAAGCCTTTTCAATCGTCGATTTGCGTGGTTCCAAAACTAGTGTGCAATGAAGTGCTAGCCGACTAGTAATCCACGATTAATAATGGTCCAGTTTAGTGACAAAAGTTTGGTGGTAATACACTAGAAAAAGGCGCGAGTTTTCTCACTAAATTTTCTCAATTTTACATTGGCTGTTTCTCTCTCTTGGAAAGCAGAGGCCCTTTTGCTTATGGGTGCCGAGCTGCTTTATTCTTCAATGCCGACTGCCGTGATGGCGGGTTAGTTTTAAGTGATTTAGGTTTATCCGGATCCGCTGCATTCTGCTGGCCCACTGCGTGAACATTGTTTTCATAGGTGCGTGAACAGTATGGCAAGGTGATACTATGGTAAAAATACTGTAGCTATTGATCTCGATCTTCGATTTCTTATCGGACGGTAAGGATTGCTCCTTACCCGGGACAGAAGAGGAGAGAGACGTGCGCTGGCGTGCATGCTTCTTGCTGCATGCTCATTATCATTCCTTTCTCCATTTTGTCTTCGTTTACCTACGTACATTTTTTATTTTTCATGTCAAAATCAAGCAGATTGTTCAAATGAATGTTTCTAGATGTTTTCTCTTAATTATATGGAACTATGGAAGATAGCACACTGGTTAATTGATCTTCCGTGCTACGGATGAACTTGATTTTATCGTTTCAGATTGCAGTGTTTCTACACACAGTAGCTACACCACCCCCTATCTAGACCACCCATCTTACATCCCACGCATAAGGATCTGTACCGCCCTCTTTGCTACAGTAATCTAACATAGGCTTTAAAAGCATTGCATCTTTGTTCCACTTCTAGAATCTGTAGATCTTTGCATTGAATATTTTATTGCAGAGGATTACCATATATTGACACCATAGATCTCTGCATTGACTACTTTAATGCAAAAGATTACTATATTTGGCGTTGTAGATCTCTGTATTGAATACTTTGATACAGATGATCCCAAATCCGATGTAGGGAGCTTGCTCAGTTGCTTACCCGGAGCAGGAGAGGAGAGAGATGTGCCAAACATGATTACCTCATGGTACCAACGTCTGACGACATCTTTCAGCGCCCCTTTCAGATGCGTCGGTGTGGATGCTTCTTGCTGCATGCTCATTATCATTCCTTTCTCCATTTTGTCTTCGTTTACCAACCTACAATTTTTATATTTCACGTCAAAATCAAGCAGGTTGTTCAAATGAATGTTTCTAGATGTTTTCTCTTAATTATCTGGAACTATGGAAGATAGCACACTGGTTAATTGATCTTCCGTGCTATGGATCGACTTGATTTTATCGTTTCAGATTTCATAGTTTCTACGCCCAGGAGTAGCTACAGCCCCTATCTAGACCACCCATCTTACATCCCACGTCTCAGGATCTGTACCGCTTAAGCACCTTATCGCCCTCTTTGCTACAGTAATCCAGCCTAGTCTTTAAAAGCATTGCATCTCTGTTCCACGCCTAGGATCTGTACCGCTGCCTCCTTCGCTGCCCGCTAAAATTGTTGATGTCCCGCCTCCGATCTTCTCTCTCTGCCTTTGCTGCTGCGAAGTCAACCATCGGCGGTGGCGGAACGGCCATCGACGGCAATGAAACAGTGTTTGGCGCTGGCCTGGCGAATCGCTCGCGCCGACAACGGTAGAAAGAGGGGGGAGTGAATCGGAGAGAGCGAGAGAAGAGGGCATGGGTGACGGGTGGCGGTGTAGTTGGGGATTGATTTTACCAATTAATAGGCGGGTTCCGTGGAAGAGAGAAGCATGTTCCAAACATTGGAGAAAAAATAATTAGTTCTTTAGATACTTATGTGATAGAACTTTGAACATAAACCGATTCGATACAAGATAGAAAAGGGCTTGTTAAGTCTATCCTCGCTCCTGTGCTTCTTTTGTGCAGAATTTTGCAGGCTATAGAGCGTATAAGTAGTAGGTTCACATTAGACTAATTGTCTCACTTTCTTAGCGCATGTGAGTGCATTACGGCTAACTGAGGCTCATATGCCGATGATGCTGGACGGCTGTTGTAACGACCCAACTTTAGGGCACCCGAGAGGTCCTCCAAGATCTACTGGAAAGTCCATCGAACCTCCGGGAGGTCCACAAAGGACCTCTCGGCCATCCTCCAGAGCCTCCCAGAGATCCAGCAGACCTCCCGGAGGTCCAGGGAACATGACCGAGAGAGAGTCTTGGAGCAGGAGCACCCACTACTGTCACGACCACGGTCGAGGAAAAACGAGGAGGTCTGAGGACACCCTAAGACCACCCACGACCCTCCAGAGGAGGTCGTGGAGGTCCGAGACCCCCTCAGAGCCTCACACGTTCATCCCATTGTGAGGACATGAAGGTCCGTGCTTGCTCCAGGGTTCCCTGTGAATCCCGAGCTAGTCCCAAGGATCATGGCTAGCTCTTCACAGAAATAATACAATGGTGGTGACATCCAGAACGTATTTTTATTTAAGCAAAATATTTACAGAGTTGTTACACAGTGGCTTTGGGCCCAACACATATACAAAAGAGCAAAAGAACAAAAGGTCACAGGTCCATCAAGACACTCTGTGCGGTGGATCGGAAGGCACAACCTATTCGCTTTGATCTTCTTCCCGCCAAGGTCTTTCTCCGCAAAGATTGTAATGAGCAAGAGTGAGCACAACAACCGTGCTCGCAAGTTACACCCGTGGATTAGCGTAATGACATGCATATATGGATAACCAAAGGAGGGCATATTATGGTTAATTTGCACAAAGCCAATTTTTCTTTCAACTACCATTACTAAGTTCCAAAGGTGTCTTTAAATAGATAAAATTCATTTTATCAAAGCAATTTTTCGCTTGGATAACATTCATCAACAAGTTGGTGAAGGATACCTCCCGACAACAAAGCTCCCGCCCAAACCCATGGAATAAAATCCCAAAAACAGATTTGATAAACATTTCGAAAACCCAAAATCAACATCTAACTCGAGTAGCCTTTGCCAAGACGCCCATGACCGTGGACACGGCTATTCAATAGATTTAACTCTGCAGAGGTTGTGCACTTTACCCACATGACATGATTTCTCTAGTTTATCCAAGATCCGTCAATGCCACCTCTCACTACCAAAGGTAAGAGGTCTAGAGCTCATGACAAGGCCTTTACAATGCATTGCTCCACCACGCCTTTCCTTGCTAAGGTTTCACCCTATGGACAAAGAATCCAAATGGAAGCCCCTCTTGCACCAGTGGGAACATTAGGTCATAAAGGACCGTCAGTCTTACAAGACCTCCCACACCTCCAATGGAGCAGCATATGATGGAGTTTTGCAAATTACTCAGCCAGGTCCCACGCCCCATTCTGGAGACATGTGGTTGCACGATTGTGGCATAGCCCATTATAGGCTTGGCATTGGTCGCTCAAAGACCGGTCCTCACATGACTAGGGCGACTTCCACAAACCCAAGGGCATCGATCTACCATAAAGGCACGATCCCGTGCATAAACTTGCACCAACCAAGCCAACCAATTCGCCCCAGTCCCAATCCATTTTCATTTTTCCTTGCTTCCCCAGCAACATTTTCATCCTTCCATGACAACCCAATGTCATGGTAAAAACATTTTAAGCAATATTTGGTTATATTGGTAAAGATTTCCCCAAATCAATACTTTTGGTCTAAGCCTGACTAAGCACAAGTTTTTCAAATGGTTGAGCTCACACTAATGCATGACCCAAGTTTGATCTAAAGGTGACAATGAGTTTAGTCCAAAGTCAACAGTGGCCATACAAAGGAAGTAGGCATAACTATGGATTTAAAACAGGTAGTGAACTAACTTGGTAGAAATAGGCATGCATTAAACTTTGAAACTGAACATAAATAAATTGAGTTATTGGGTGCAATATGATCAAGAGTGCAACTTGCCTTGCTCACTCGTCCCGAGAATCTTCCTCTTACAGGCACTCGAGACTCCACGAGTCTTCGCAATCTACACGGGTAAAGGAGCAAATTCAAGGAAACTCAAATAAAGAACCAATTGAGAACAACAAGGAAACCAAATGAATCCCAGAGGGAGTCCAAAACATAATCAACAGAAGAGGTCTATATCTTTAGAACAGTTCTTTTGGAGGAGGTCCAAGCTTACCAGGAGGAGGTGGTCTTTGGCCAAAAGACCCCAAAAGAAGAAATGGTTCTTGCACAAAGTCCAGAGGAGGTCCTCACACAAAAGCCATAGAAACCCAAAAAGGAGTCCACCAGAGGAGGTCCTGAGATGGACACGACCAGCTCAGTGCAGTAGTAAAAACGAGAGCGGAGGAGATCGCCCAGGGATTTACCAGGGATAGAAGAAGCAATGGATGGAGGGGAGGTCGGGAGCAGCAAAGTTTTCCCTAGGAGCCACTGATCGAGAGCCAAGATAACAGAGGGTGGAGAAAGGGAGGAAGGTGATGTGGTAGAATTCCTTGGTCTAATTGTAATCAAAATGGTGAAGAAAACTAAAAATATACGTGTCAAGGATAAGTATAGAAATAGGTCAAAGGTAGGTAGTGGCAAGGCAGGTGTCACTACCATTCTGGGCAAAAGGTACGAGGAAGGACAATGTACGTTGCTATGGGAAGGAACAAAGAAAAATGTCAGGGTACGGTTAAGTGACCAAATTCAAAGTAAACTTCCACGTATATGGATACATTTAATGTGACAAGACATGCATTAAATGCCCAAAATTTTAACGTGGCGAAGGAAATGAGAATGATTAAGACTGGCAGGTGGGGCCAGTCGACTTAGAAACAGTCGGGTCAAGAGGGGAGGTCTTGCCCCTGCAGGAGAGGTCCTCGAGGAGGTCCGGGGCTAAGAGGTCCCTGATATACACAAAGGAGGTCCGAACATGGGGAGGTCCAATTACACATGGAGGAGGTCCACGTGACTAAGGTTCGGACAACCAGGACTTCATCAAAGGAGGTCCCGCGGCTCAAGGAGGTCTGAAGGTTGAGGAGGTCCAGACATACAGGGGAGGTCTGGACATGGGGAGGTCCTGACGGTCAGGATCAACAAAGGAGATCCTGACGGTTAGGATCTCATCAAGGGAGGTCTGGCGAGAAAGTCCAGGGCCAAGTTAAAAGGCCACGGAGAGGTCTTGGACATGAGGTCCAGAGAACTACAAAGAGATCCCGTGGTTGGGATTAAAGGCAGGTTGAGGTCCGGGCGGTTGGATCTCCGAGAGGGAGGTCCAACAGCCAAGATCAAACGTGCAGGGGAGGTCTGGGCTTTTGGATCGGAAGTGAGGAGAGGTCCGAACCGTTAGATTCAAAACAAAGGGGAGGTCCATAGAGGGATATAACGCACAGGAGGTCGGGACCGCCAGATCAAATGAAAGAGAGGTCCTAGGGAAGATATCCACAACAGGTGGTCCAACAGGAGTTCGCAAGGATCAAAGCAACCCTAGGGAGGTCCCTTCGGCCAAGAAGAAATGCCAAGGGGATTCAAATGAACTCAGGAGAATCGAAGGCTCACAAGAGGTCCACTGGAATACATGGAGGTCCGAATGAAAAGAGGTCTAGGCATTGGGAAGTGCCCAGGCAACCAGGGTCCTGACTTAAGAGAAGTCTCGAGCAGAAAAGAGGTCTCGAACCCAAAGAGATTCAAACCAACAAAGAGGTCTAAAGTGACCAAACTCAAAGGAAAGGCCCAGGACGAAGAGTACGCCCAGTGAGAAAAGGTCCAAGCCTCAAGGAGGTCTAACCTTAAGAACCCCCGGGAAGGTCTAGGCCACAGAGAGGGTCTAAACCTACATAGCCCGAAAAAGATAAATCAAGGAGGATCGCCAAGCATACCGGGAAGAGATACCAACAACTCAAACCTCTCCAACAAAACCAAACTTGAATTCTCATTGAAGTAAATAGTTTTAATTTATTTTACACATTTTAAAAAGGATTTAGAAAATCGAATGTTACAAATCTACCCCTTAAAAGAATCTCGGCCCGAGATTCAAGCAGAATCGGCAAGAGGTAGGGATAGTTAGTCTTGAGGTCTTCTTCTTTTTCCCATGTAGCTTCACTTTCTGGATGATGACTCCACTGTACCTTGTATGACTTGATAATTCTGCTCCTGGTAACTCGCTCTGCAACATCCAGGATTTTAATTGGTTGCTCCACATATGTGAGGTCTTCTGTAAGTCTATGTCCTCAACTAATGTGTGATCTTGAGAAACCGCAGGCACTTCCTTAATTGTGATACATGAAAAATATTGTGCACTGCCGACAAGGACTCTGGAAGTTCCAGTTTATAAGCTACTTCACCTTGTCTTGCTAAAATCTTGTATGGTCCTACATATCTTGGTGCTAATTTTCCTTTTATCCGAAATCTTCTAACTCCCCGGATGGGTGTTACTCTGAGGTAGACAAAGTCTCCAACCTCAAAAAATAGATCTCTACGCCTGGTGTCAGCATAGCTCTTTTGTCGGGATTGAGCCACTCTCGGCCGCTCCTTTATTAATTTCACCTTGTTCTCTGCATCTTTGATCAGGTCCGGCCCATAAAGTTGATGCTCTCCAACTTCATCCCAGAGGAGAGGTGTTCTACAAGGCCTACCATACAAAGCCTCAAATGGGGACATTTGTAAGCTAGCTTGATAGCTATTATTGTAAGAGAATTCGGCATAGGGTAAGTTCTTGTCCCAGCTTCTCCCAAAATCCAGGGCACATGCCCTGAGCATATCTTCCAAGATTTGGTTCACTCTTTCTGTTTGCCCATCCGTTTGAGGATGATAAGCCGTACTAAAGTTGAGTTTAGTACCTAAGGCTTCATGCAAACTTTGCCAAAACCTTGAGGTAAATTGAGATCCTCTATCTGACACTATTCTTTTGGGCACTCCATGCAAGCAAACAATTCTTGCCATGTACAAGTCTGCCAAAACATTACTAGTATAGGTGGTCTTAACTGGTATAAAATGTGCTACTTTAGTTAACCTATCAACCACCACCCATATGGAACCATACCAGATTGGGTCCCTGGGCAATCCAGATTATAAAATCCATGCCCACATGCTCCCATTTCCATTCGGGTATTGGCAAGGGTTGTAGCAAACCGGCTGGTTTTTGGTGTAGGGCCTTAACTCTCATACACACATCACATTGGGCTACATACTTAGCAACATCTTGCTTCATACTAGTCCACCAATATCTCTCTTTAAGGTCTTGATACATTTTGGTCTTTGCCGGGTGAATAGAGTAAGGTGACCCATGTGCTTCCACCAAAATGAGCTGCTTAATCTCCTGGTTATTTGGCACACAAACTCGTCTGCCAAACCATACTACTCCTTGTTCATCCTCAGAGAAACCTAGGGCTTTACCCTTCTCATATTTTTTTAATTTCTTGGATGTCCTCATCTCTTTCTTGTTGTGCTTTAATCGATCCGAGCAAGAGGATGTACCTCTAAGGTGTTCACACATCCTTGCTCTACTATCTCCAAGTTGAGGTACTTCAATTCTTCATATAGTTTTGGTTGTTGTTCTTGAACCAACAAAGTATTACAGTGACCTTTTCGGCTCAAGGCATCTGCCACCACATTGGCTTTGCCTAGGTGATAATGAATTCTAAGGTCATAGTCTTTAATTAATTCTAACCATCTCCTTTGTCTCAAATTGAGCTCTGGTTGTGTGAAGATGTATTTAGACTTTTGTGGTCTGTATATCTCACAATGATTTATAATAAGGTAGTGTCGCCAAATTTTCAAAGCATGCACAATGGTCGCCAGTTCAAGATCATGTGTTGGGTAGTTCTCTTCATGAGGTCTCAAGCTGTCTAGATGCATATGCCACTACCTTTCCCTCTTGCATTAGCACACATCCAAGACCTTGATGGGATGCATCACAAAATACCTCAAAGTCTTTTTGGATATCTGGCAGACTAGGATTTCGAGCTGTGACAAGCTTTTCCTTTAATTCCTCGAAAACTTTGCTCTGAGTTTCATCCATTCAAATTTCTTCTCCTTTTTCAAGAGTTGGGTGAGAGGTTTAGCAATCTTAGAAAAACCTTCAATAAACCTTCTATAATAGCCACTAGACCAAGAAAGCTTCTTACCTCGATCCATCGTCTTTGGAGGTCTCCACTCTAGGACAGCCTTCAACCTTTGAGGGTCTACACTACTCCTTTAGCCGAAATAATGTGTCCAAGAAAGGCTACTTGACTTAGCCAAAACTCACATTTATTAAACTTGGCATAGAGCTGCTGCTCTCTAAGCCTTCCCAACACAATTCTAAGGTGGTCTTCATGTTCTGCTTCACTTTTAGAATAGATGAGAATATCATCAATAAACACCACCACAAATTTGTCAAGGAAGTCCATGAATACTTTGTTCATCATGCTCATGAAATAGGTCGGGGCATTTGTCAATCCAAATGACATCACAGTGAATTCATATAGTCCATACCTTGTGGGAAAAGCAGTTTTGGGGATGTCCTCAGGTCTTATTTTTAATTGATGGTAACCAGACCTAAGGTCTATTTTGGAGAACTCACTTGCCCCCTTTAGTTGGTCAAAGAGGTCATCTATCCTTGGCAATGGATATTTGTTCTTAATGGTGACCTCATTAAGTGATCTATAGTCTACACACAACCTCAGGCTACTGTCTTTCTTTTTGACAAATAGGATAGGTGCTCCCCATGGTGAAGAGCTTGGTCTAATAAATCCTTTATCCTTTAGTTCTTGGATCTGCTTCTTTAACTCCACCAATTCGCTTCTGGGCATCCCAGAAGGTCTCTTTGATATAGGTGCAGTCCCAGGGACCAAATCAATTAGAAATGACACGTCCCTATTAGGTGGCATACCAGGGAGTTCCTCAGGAACACGTCTAAGTAATCCTTGACCACTGGGAGATCTTCCAGCTTCACCACTTCCTTTACATGGGTTAGACAAGATCCTGTCTTAAGGGAGGTCTTCGGCTTGAACTCCTCTCGTTTTCCTTGTTCATTGGTAAGTGTTATAGACTTAGTAGCACAATCGATCTGCCCTTTATTCTTAGCCAACCAGTTCATTCCAAGGATCACATCCAACCCTTGAGTTGGCAAAACTATCAGGTCTGCATGAAATAGAACTCCAGAGATTTCTAAGGTGAGATTTGGGCAGAGGGTATTAGTCCTCATATCTATGCCCGGGACATGTATTAGCATAAGGTTAACCAAAGGGATTATAGCTAACCCACACTTCCCCACAAATTCTTTGAAACAAAAGAATGGGAAGCCCCCGAGTCAAATAAAACTGAAGCTGGTACAGAATTCACAGGAAACGTACCGAGGACTACATCGGGTGCATCATGTGCCTCTTTTGCCGTGACATGTGTGACACGGCCCTTGATAACTTTAGTTGCTGGCTTCACACTTGAGGCACTGCCTTGTGCCGACACTCCTTGATCAGACCGAACTGGAGCAGAAATTTGTTGCTTCTTTGGGCACCTACTAGCATAGTGCCCAATCTCATTACAAAAGAAACAAGTCACTCCAGCCGAGGAGGTCATGGAGGGTTTCTTTTGAAACTGAGTCCCAGAAGAGATCTTATGATAGCTTGATTTGCTAGTGCGTTGCTCTAACCCAGATGCCCTTGAGGAGGAGGTCCTTGAGGTCTTCTTGTTGGGAGGTCAGGGACCTGGAGGTTCTAGACTTAGGAAATCCTCCAGGGTTAAACCTCTGCGCAGCCTTCCTCCTTTTTCGGCCCTCCATCTTTTGGAGCTTATCTTCCTGACGAATGGCCTTGCTTACAAGTTGCTGGAAGTCAGTATGCTCCTGGGAAACAAGATGAACTGAGATTTCATCATTCAGCCCTTCCAAAAAGTGTTCTTGCTTGCTTTCATCAGTAGCAACATCTCCTGGAGCATATCTTGCTAGTTGGTTGAACTTATGCATATATTCATTAACAGTGCGATTTCCTTGCTTCAAGGTACGAAATTCTGTCCTCTTTAATGACATCATGCTGGGTGGGAGATGAGCACGATGAAAGGCTCGCTTGAACTCATCCCATGTGATGGCCTGAGGATCAGCATGAGATTGACTAAAATTGTCCCACCACTCAGAGGCTGGCCCACTGAGTTGGTGAGAAGCAAAGAGCACTCTTTCATGGTCTCATACATCGCACCATGTCTAATTTTCGCCCACCGCCTTAACCAATCATCGGCTTCCATAGGTTCAAGATCGCTTGAAAATGTTGGA
Source organism: Phyllostachys edulis (assembly GCA_036346405.1). Taxonomy (NCBI): domain Eukaryota; kingdom Viridiplantae; phylum Streptophyta; class Magnoliopsida; order Poales; family Poaceae; genus Phyllostachys; species Phyllostachys edulis. Next base: position 51,255 of record JAYEVD010000900.1, read on the forward strand.
GGGCGAGCCTCATAAATTCTGCAATGCTAGACCTTGGTGGAGGTGGAACTTGGGCTTGAGGTTGAGTCAGAGATGGCTTGCAAAGACTGAGTGTTGGCCATGGACTGTGAAAGCAAGTTTATCAAGTGAGCTTGATTGGCCATTATTTGAGTCCAAGTAGGACCTTCAACTGGAGGTGGGGGTGGCTGTGAAGTTGGTTGCCCATGCTCACCTTCAACTCCTCTATTCGATTAGTCCACACTACCGATTCTCGGCCTCTTCCTCGACTTGAGCGGTTGTGGTGGCTTGAACGCTTACTTGCTATTTCTTGAAGTGGCCATACTGTCCAAGAACCAAGGCTGAGAAAAGAGAAGAGAAAGGCTAAGGGAAAACTAGCCAAACCAACCACTCGGTAGAGGAAATCCAATACAAAGGAAACAGCAGCAAGAACTTTTTCAAAGTCTATTATAACCAACATCGTTCTACTCGTGTCTTACCTTTTTGGGGGAAGTCTTGAGCACCAGCCTACCCTAAAAGATTTCTAACAGAATGTTGCTAGGGTAAGGAGGTCCACTTAATGTTGTAAACAGGTGCATAGGAAGAAACAAGATAAGGTGGGGTTAAGGTAAGGAAAAGCACCAGAAAAAAGGTAAGAGTGAAAAGATGACCCAGGTAAGAAAGAACACTTTATTCTTCTTTTATTATAAAAATAAATTTTGAAATTCTACAACCATTTTACTAGGTTGCGACTTACAGTCAGAATGCTCTGATACCACTCTTGTAACGACCCAACTCTAGGGCACCCGAGAGGTCCTTCAAGACCTACTGGAAAGTCCATCAGGACCTCCCAGGAGGTCCACAAAGGACCTCTCGGGCCCACCTGAGCCTCCGGGAGATCCAGCAGACCTCCCGGAGGTCCAGGAACATGACCCGAGAGAGTCTTGGAGCCAGGAGCACCCACGGCTGTCACGACCACGGTCGGGAAAACGAGGAGGTCTCGAGGACACCCCAAGACCACCCACGACCCTCCGGAGGAGGTCGTGGAGGTCCGAGACCCCCTCAGAGCCTCACACGTTCATCCCATTGTGAGGACATGAAGGTCCGTGCTTGCTCCAGGGTTTCCTGTGAATCCCGAGCTAGTCCCAAGGATCATGGCTAGCTCTTCACAGAAATAATACAATGGTGGTGACATCCAGAACGTATTTTTATTTAAGCAAAATATTTACAGAGTTGTTACCAAGTGGCCTTGGGCCCAACACATATACAAAAGAGCAAAAGAACAAAAGGTCACAGGTCCATCAAGACACCACGTGCGGTTGATTGGAAGGCACAACCTATTCGCTTTGATCTTCTTCTTCGCCAAGGTCTTCTCCCGCAAAGATTGTAATGAGCAAGAGTGAGCACAACAACCGTGTTTCGCAAGTTACACCCGTGGATTAGCGTAATGACATGCATATATGGATAACCAAAGGATGGCATATTATAGTTAATTTGCACAAAGCCAATTTTTCTTTCAACTACCATTACTAAGTTCCAAAGGGTCTTTAAATAGATAAAATTCATTTTATCAAAGTAATTTTTCAGTTGGATAACATTCATCAACAAGTTGGTGAAGGATACCCTCGACAACAAAGCTCCTCGCCCAAACCCATGGAATAAAATCCCAAAAACAGATTTGATAAACATTTCGAAAACCCAAAATCAACATCTAACTCGAGTAGCCTTTGCCAAGACGCCCATGACCGTGGACACGGCTATTCAATAGATTTAACTCCGCAGAGGTTGTGCACTTTACCCACATGACATGATTTCTCTAGTTTATCCCAAGATCCGTCAATGCCACCTCTCACTACCAAAGGTAAGAGGTCTAGAGCTCATGACAAGGCCTTTACAATGCATTGCTCCACCATGCCTTTCCTTGCTAAGGTTTCGCCCCCTATGGACAGCAATCCAATGGAAGCCCCTCTTGCACCAAAGTGGGAACATTAGGTCATAAAGGACCGGTCTTACAAGACCTCCCACACCTCCAATGGAGCAAAGATATGATGGAGTTTTGCAAATTACTCACCAGTCCCACGCCCCATTCTCGAGACATGTGGTTGCACGATTGTGGCATAGCCCATTATAGGCTTGGCATTGGTCGCCAAAGACCGGTCCTCACATGACTAGGGCGACTTCCACGAACCCAAGGGCATCGATCTACCATAAAGGCACGATCCGTGCATAAACTTGCACCAACCAAGCCAACCAATTCGCCCTGATCCCAATCCATTTTCATTTTTCCTTGCTTCCCCAAAGAACATTTTCATCCTTCCATGACAACCCAATGTCATGGTAAAAACATTTTAAGCAATATTTGGTTATGTTGGTAAAGATTTCCCCAAATCAATACTTTTGGTCTAAGCGACTAAGCACAAGTTTTTCAAATGGTTGAGCTCACACTAATGCATGACCCAAGTTTGATCTAAAGGTGACAATGAGTTTAGTCCAAAGTCAACAATTGGCCATACAAAGGAAGTAGGCATAACTATGGATTTAAAGCGGTAGTGAACTAACTTGGTAGAAATAGGCATGCATTAAACTTTGAAACTGAACATAAATAAATTGAGTTATTGGGTGCAATATGATCAAGAGTGCAACTTGCCTTGCTCACTGTCCTGAGAATCTTCCTCTTCTGTGCACTCAGACTCCCTGGAGTCTTCGCAATCTACACGGGTAAAGGAGCAAATTCAAGGGAAACTCAAATAAAGAACCAATTGAGAACAACAAGGAAACCAAATGAATCCCAGAGGGAGTCCAAAACATAATCAACAGAAGAGGTCTATATCTTTAGAACAGTTCTTTTGGAGGAGGTCCAAGCTTACCAGGAGGAGGTGGTCTTTGGCCAAAAGACCCCAAAAGAAGAAATGGTTCTTGCACAAAGTCCAGAGGAGGTCCTCACACAAAAGCCATAGAAACCCAAAAAGGAGTCCACCAGAGGAGGTCCTGAGATGGACACGACCAGCTCAGTGCAGTAGTAAAAACGAGAGCGGAGGAGATCGCCTAGGGATTTACCAGGGATAGAAGAAGCAATGGATGGAGGGGAGGTCGGGAGCAGCAAAGTTTTCCCTAGGAGCCACTGATCGAGAGCCAAGATAACAGAGGGTGGAGAAAGGGAGGAAGGTGATGTGGTAGAATTCCTTAGTCTAATTGTAATCAAAATGGTGAAGAAAACTAGAAATATACGTGTCAAGGATAAGTATAGAAATGGGTCAAAGGTAGGTAGTGGCAGGGCAGGTGTCACTACCATTCTGGGCAAAAGGTACGAGGAAGGACAATGTACGTTGCTATGGGAAGGAACAAAGAAAAATGTCAGGGTACGGTTAAGTGACCAAATTCAAAGTAAACTTCCACGTATATGGATACATTTAATGTGACAAGACATGCATTAAATGCCCAAAATTTTAACGTGGCGAAGGAAATGAGAATGATTAAGACTGGCAGGTGGGGCCAGTCGACTTAGAAACAGTCGGGTCAAGAGGGGAGGTCTTGCCCCCGCAGGAGAGGTCCTCGAGGAGGTCCGGGGCTAAGAGGTCCTGATATACACAAAGGAGGTCCGAACATGGGGAGGTCCAATTACACATGGAGGAGGTCCACGTGACTAAGGTTCGGACAACCAGGACTTCATCAAAGGAGGTCCCGCGGCTCAAGGAGGTCTGAAGGTTGAGGAGGTCCGGACATCTGGGAGGTCTAGACATGGGAGGTCTGACGGTCGGGATCAACAAAGGAGATCTGACGGTTAGGATCTCATCAAGGAGGTCTGCGAGAAAGTCCAGGCCAAGTTAAAAGGCCACGGAGAGGTCTTGGACATGAGGTCCAGAGAACTACAAAGAGATCCCGTGGTTGGGATTAAAGGCGGAGTTGAGGTCCGGCAGTTGGATCTCCGAGAGGAGGTCCAACACCAAGATCAAACGTCTTGAGGAGGTCCGGGCTTTTGGATCGGAAGTGAGGAGAGGTCCGAACAGTTAGATTCAAAACAAAGGGAGGTCCATAGAGGATATAACATACGGGGAGGTCGGGACCGCAGATCAAATGAAAGAGAGGTCCTAGGAAGATATCCACAACAGTGGTCCAACAGAGTTCAGAGGATCAAAGCAACCCTAGGGAGGTCCTTTGCCAAGAAGAAATGCCAAGGGATTCAAATGAACTCGGGGAGAATCGAAGGCTCACAAGAGGTCCTTTGGAATACATGGAGGTCCGAATGAAAAGAGGTCAGGCATTGGGAAGTGCCCAGCAACTGTGGTCCTGACTTAAGAGAAGTCTCGAGCAGAAAAGAGGTCTCGAACCCAAAGAGATTCAAACCAACAAAGAGGTCTAAAGTGACCAAACTCAAAGGAAAGGCAGGACGTAAAAATACGCCCGGTGAGAAAAGGTCCAAGCCTCAAGGAGGTCTAACCTTAAGAACCCCAGGAAGGTCTAGGCCACGAGAGGGTCTAAACCTACATAGCCGAAAAAGATAAATCAAGGGAGAATCGCCAAGCATACCAGAAGAGATACCAACAACTCAAACCTCTCCAACAGAACCAAACTTGAATTCTCATTAAAGTAAATAGTTTTAATTTATTTTACACATTTTAAAAAGGATTTAGAAAATCAGAATGTTACAGCTGTGATATCGGGTGTAGGTAAGCCCGAGCTCAGCCAGAACTCCCCGTTTCAGATATTCAAAGTTGCCAGCAAATTCTTGTCCCCCTTGAATTCAAATAACACGTGCAGAACAATCTTATGCCTGGTAGATCAGACACCAAAGAAAGAAAAGTGTAATGCACCCAGCTGGGTGAGATGACCATCATTTTGATTCCCACCAACAAGAATTGTACGGCATAGAGAGATCTTTCCAATAGCTGCTAATTTTCATGCCTAGCACTCCAAATTTTTTCTTTTTATTTATGTGAATGTTTAGCCATACAGATCAATAGATACGGTAGATCGATTGATGGGGTTAGCCTGTCAATCTTGGGAAACACTGAACATTCTATTCTTTATGATTTTGCTCAGATTTATAAACATGAATTTTGAGTATAAAATTTGTATATTAAAACATGATTTAGATCTGGACAAGTGATTGATAGTGAGGGTGCTTCGTGTACGAGAATTGGGCATTGTGGTAGTCTTGTCCGGATCATTAAGGACTGAACTTTGGGCTGTTAATTCAAGTACCTTACGTACTTCCACATGCGGTGTATGGACACCGTTTGGTTAAGTAAGGGGAGATTTTATCGAGTTGGAGAACAGGTGGAGTGAGGACATATGTGTTTGATCATATGTTCATAGGGATCCGATTGCAATATAATATGTGCGAGTGAGCACGGTTTTAGATTTTAGTTCATTGGGTCAAGATTCCCAACACAACTTGCGTGCCCGGTTAGCGAGCTCTATCAAGAGCTTGTACTAAGCGGGATTCGCTTTCAAGGGTGATTCAACTCAATAAGATCGACTTCTTGAAAAATACCGAGTTTTGGTTTACTCCGGTAGGCATACCTAAGGAAGTGTGCTATTATCAGGAGGCTTACGGAAATTTGATCAAGTCGTGTGGGTAAAGATATACTCCCCTGTAGGGTTAAAACTATTTGAATAACCGTGTCCACGGTTATGAACGACACTTGTTTTGATTGACATCATTGTTAGACTAAAAATTAAAACTTGACAAGTAATCACGTGGCATCGATATGACAGGTATGTCATGCTATTTAGTTTACCAAAGTGGGCTGCCACTTTGGTATTGTTTGATCTTTGTTTATATCTTGGTCACACAAATGTCTTTTGATTAAAATTTGTTTTCCAATTGGCATTTACAAACTAGTAGGTGTAGGCCGAAAATTGGCTTTTATGCAAAAATCTATGCCACTAAAGCCTCTCCTTTGGTCAACCTTTAGCATGCATATTCTCTAATCATTTAGATAGGCTCTGTCATACACTTTCTTTTATTAGTTTTGTGTAAGTCTTGCGAGTACCTTTTGTACTCAATCAGATTGTCCACTTGTTTCAGGTAAGATCGTCGCGCGAATTGGTTTTAACTATCATTCCATTTCTGGGCGATAGCGGTAGATGCAACGGCTTTAACTCCAGTTGGTTACTTGTGGGTTTTGGGCATGCCAACCTGGTATTCTCCTTTTATTTTTAAGTTTATCTTCCACTGCGATTTATTTAATTATGTTTAGTTTTGGCGGTCAAATTGTCTTATGAACAATCGTGCCATAAGGTCCTATTTTATCAAAATTGTAATATTGCTTCAAATAATTTTGCACATTTGACTATGGTTGTGATCCATGTTGTTTAGATATGTACATGTTAGTCACTTTGGTTCTTGGGAACGAACATGAGATGCATATCCGAAATCTTGAAATCGGTTTCGTTTCATGTTTAGAGTTGTGCCTTCTGTGCACCACTTGACTTGAAACGGATTCGCTTTTCGAGGATCTCACATTTTGGTGTATTAAAACTTTGGAAAAAGTACAGATACCCCCTAAACTTTGTTGTTGTGTCCACCTTTTTTTTACACAAGGAATTCAATGTGCTGTGTCCACTTAACACAATAGACTTTAAAACCAAGTATTTTGCACCCTAAACTTAAGTTTATTTTTAGATGATTTTTCCATCGTTTCCCTTTTCTTGTTCCTCTGTGCGTTCTCAAGGAAGGATAACCCGGACAAGGGCGTTAAGTGCTCTGGTTTGAGTTTACGGGGGTTAAGTGGCTTCACCACTATCTTTCAGTTCACGCTATAATCTGTAGTTTTGTGAACCCTATTCCTGCCTCCCATGCTTGCGCCGCCAGCCCACCCTTCTTCCCTGTCTCCAAGCAGTTCGTAAGCTCTTACGTTGCCCCCACGTACACAGTGACGCTTCCACTCCACCGCTCACACAGACACTGACAGTATAAAACTGGGACACCTACTCCCCGATAGGCCACACCACGACGGTGACTCACCAAACCATAGCCGATCCCGCCGGCCACGCCCAACAGCAGCGGAGAGCAGCATCTTGCCGGCCATGGCGGCAGCACTGGCGGCGGTTCCCCGCATGAAGCTGGGCTCTCAGGGGCTGGAGGTCTCGGCGCAGGGCCTGGGCTGCATGGGAATGTCTTCCTACTACGGGCCGCCTAAGCCCGAGTCCGACATGGTCGCGCTCATCCACCACGCCGTCGCCGCCGGCATCACCTTCCTCGACACTTCCGACTCCTATGGGCCGCACACCAACGAGGTCCTCCTCGGCAAGGTCGGTTCGGAAGCCGCCGGATCTTCATGCTCGGTTTGTTCGATTCTTTGGTTTTGTTGCTACGTGCGGTGTACTGAAGGTGTTCGACGGAATGCTTATGAGCAGGCGCTTCAAGGCGGGGTGAGGGAGAAGGTGGATCTGGCCACCAAGTTCGGCATATCGTTCGTCGATGGCAAGTGGTTGCTCGTCGAAGACAAGCGGGAGATCCGCGGGGACCCGGCGTACGTGCGTGCGGCGTGCGAGGGAAGCCTCAAGCGGCTCGGCGTTGACTGCGTCGACCTCTACTATCAGCACCGCATCGATAAGAGGGTTCCTATCGAGGTCACGGTGAGTGTCATCTCTCTGTTATTGGACACAAACATTCACGTGAAAGCTGGTGGTGACAGGTAAGTACTAACTAAACAGTGAGAAGGACGTGGGTTGGTGGAGCGCTGCCCCGACAATATTCTTTATTCCTATCCACGTCTGTACTATGACACTGTCAATCTTTCATGGTAAAAGTCCAAATAGGAGCTCAGTGAGGGATATTAGGTTTATTTTCTACTTCTCACAAGAATCGCCTTGTCCCAACTAATTGTTGTAACGCTAAGCCACTATTTGGACAGTTTCTTCACTGTGGCCTTGGCTCAAAACCAGGGTTCACAAATTAAATCGAAATTTCGTTAAAATTGCCAAAATTTCGCCCTTTCGAGGGTAACGAAATAAATTCAATTCGTTCAAAAATTTCGGTTTGTTTGAATTTGGAGAGAATTTCGAGGGTTCAACTGAGCAAACACTAGCATATAAACACCAATCCAACCATAGCCTAGTTGCAAGGGCCCCTTACTGGTCTCTGGGCAGTCAGGGATCGAATCCCGCCCTACGCACTAGTTTTTGCGATTTTTAAAAATTTTAAATTCAAATTTGATTCAAACCAGTTTGAAAACTCACCGAAATTTCAGACCGAAATTCCGAAATTTCGTTGATTTCGTCTATTTCGGCCAAGAATGAAATATTTTCAAAAACGAAATTGTTAACCCTGCTCAAAACTATGAAGTAACTAGATCAAAAGGATAATTGATGAATTTATGAAAAACATCAAAGAGAGGCAAATTTTTGGCCAAAGCAAAGTTGATGAGTCTTGTTTTGCTGTTTGTAATTACAAGCCTCCTATTTCTTTTTAAAACCAGAACGACTTTTGTTTCATTAATAGCAAATTGATCTAACAAAAAAGGGGGAGAGGAAAGTTGAAAGAAAGAACAATTTCTAATTTTTCTCCTGTTGCTGTTCAAGATACATGTGTTCGGACTAGATTGGCACAAGTTCCATGTTCTTGTATTCCATCGTAATGACAACATCCACATTACATTTCTTTTTCACTAGAAAAGTTTGAACCATACATTGTAGTAAGGGTATCTTTAGGTAGTTATGCAGTAGACTTTTATTTCTGTATGCTTGTCATAATTTTGTGGGAAAGCCTTTATTACTTCTTCCGCTATCACCAACATGTCACTGGATTGCTACAATATATTGGATTGATGATGTGTTTCATTTGTAAATGTTTTCTTCTCATTGAATGAATAGATATATTATTTTATTTTCTAAAGGAGAGTTCTCCTTTCTTACATGTTTGCTGTCTGATATTGAAATGCAAAGTCAGAGTATTAGTCATTAGCCAAATGTCAAAATAGGTGGAATGGGATTTCTCTGTAGTTGTCTCAAAAAAGAAATAGTAGTACACAATGCAGCTCTTATAATAAATGAGGATCTTATACCATCAACCTGGATCCAACTTGTGTGGTTCGGCGAGGGCATGGTCAAATGTGTTATCGAACAATAAATTGAGAAGAGAGGACTGGAAATTGGTGGCAGAGAGAAAGTATTTGATATAGAAGACTGCTTGCGTTCTTCCAGTAACATCTAGGAGCTACCATGTGTTGCCACTGCACGCATCCAGCAAAACGTGGGTTTGATCCTTTTGGTGGGCTATATCTGTCTGATACCGTATACTTTGTTAATCCCCCACCAGCAACTACTTATGACATTTTGAACCATTGCATATTACTATTGTGTACAAATTGAATTTGAATTCATTTTAACTTTTTCCAAGAATCCTTATTGTAACTTTTAAGCCGAGAACTTTTGGTTCTTGAGATTACCAACTGAGTTTACCCTTGGCATTTTTAGGTTGGAGAACTCAAGAAGCTAGTTGAAGAAGGAAAGATAAAATACATCGGATTATCTGAAGCATCTGCATCAACAATCAGAAGGGCTCATGCAGTTCATCCTATCACTGCAGTTCAGCTGGAATGGTCATTATGGTCTAGAGACGTGGAAGAAGACATAATCCCTACATGCAGGTATTGTACAAATACAATATTTTGCCTGTTGAAAGAGTCAGATGCTTTACTTTTCTAAATTGTCTTTTTTGGTGTCCACCTCAGAGAACTTGGAATTGGAATTGTAGCTTACAGCCCACTTGGTAGAGGGTTCTTCTCTAGTGGAGCAAAACTGGTTGACTCACTATCAGAGCAGGACGTCCGCAAGGTGAGTTCCCATGACTGCTACCTATTAATTGTATTTTGCTGGTATTCTGGTGGCAACTAGCAAGTTAATTTAACTATTCATTGTTTTTTGGTTTCTAAATCTGGATCAATCCTATATATTATACATATGCTTGATTGAAACCTTTTCCTTCGCATCGATCTTCTAGAAACCTTTTGAATACATCTATTTGCTGTACATAAAAGGTCTCATCTATTTATCCTAGAAAAGGAAGTAGAACTTCTACAATCAGTTGTCTCTTTCACTGAGAACTTTCTACTTTTGCAGCATATGCCTAGATTTCAACCAGAGAATCTTGAGAAGAATGCCGAGATATTTGAGCGTGTTAACGCAATGGCGACAAGAAAAGGATGCACACCATCACAACTTGCACTAGCTTGGGTTCACCATCAGGGTAGCGATGTTTGCCCCATACCCGGGACAACCAAAATCGAGAATTTCAACCAGAATGTGGGAGCGCTATCTGTGAAGCTCACAGCCGAGGAAATGGCTGAACTCGAGTCCTATGCCTCTGCAGATGATGTCCAAGGTGACCGGCATCCTCAAATATCCAACACTTGGAAGGATTCTGAGACCCCTTCATTGTCATCATGGAAAGCCGAGTAGTTGTTTTCATTTCTTCAAATACGTGTTGGTTAAATAGCAGAGTTTACTCAGGTTATGGTGTAAAGGTGAACATCAGATGTTGTGCATGCATTGTTGCACATTGCCCATATTTTGACTGAGCTGTCGTGTGTGTATTGTAAGCTTCGTTCCTGATGTTTGTGCTTAAAACTGCTGGTGTAACGAATAAGCTTGTGCAGTATACTCTGTACTCATGGTAATAATAAATGCAGTTTTGTAATCGACAAAAGTGTGCTAGCATTATGTTGGCTCAAATTGAGGAGCGATCATGTTTAAGTTATTCCTTGGGCGACATTTTGTGAAAGATAAGAGAAAACTTGTACCAAAATTTTACCATGTGCTGAACAGGCAGATGATGCTGCAGAGCATTTTTGCTCGCTATTTTAGAATGGAATAAGTCTATTTTACACCTCCAGAACTTTCTAAAACGTCAAATTAACACCCTCGACTATAAAATCGGGTATTTAACCCCACAACTTGCAAAACTAGGTTAATTTACACCCTAAGACGGTTTGGGAGAGCAGTTTTGTTGACAGGGATTCAACTTAGGGTGGTTTTGCTATGCTGGTAGCCATGACATCGGTTTTGCCATGCTGGCAGCCATGACATCGATTTTTGCTCATGCAGATCCAAATGAGAGGACGGATGATGATGAGAAGAAGAAAAAGAATGTAAATAGAGATGAGAGCGAGAGAGGTCGACGATGTGGATGTTTGACATCCTTGAATTGGATCATTATTACCAAAATCCGATAATATGGCTTTCAATATGACAAAAATAACCTTGAGTGGGATCCAAATAGTCAAAACAGTCCTTTAAAACTGCATTAGGGTGTGAATTGACGCGATTTTGTATGTTTGGGGGTTAAATACCGGTTTCATAGTTGATAGTATTAAGTAGACTTTTTAGAAAGTCCAGGGATGTAAAATAGACTTATTCCTTTTATAATTATGTTTAGAAAAAGGAATATTAGTCACGTGTGACATATTGAAGTTGAATTTTGCGTATATACCTTCTTCACTTGATGTATTTACAACATACCCAAATGCTTTCTTTGGTTTTTTCGCTAAACAAATATTAAGAGAGGGCAATTGGATTGGAGAAGAAATTAGATGTTTAGAGGGGTGTTTTTGCTTGAGTTGGAGAACCTGGGCCGTGGGCTTTATACCGGTCTTTGGCCCAGTGGGAATTTGGTTTAAGAAGGGCAAGCAAACCCTAGAAGACCCTTGATCTGACATCGTCTCTTTATGTGACGTGGTCATTGTAGCACCTCCTCCCCTCCGCTGCTGTCGGCCAGAAAGAGAAAGATCAGCAAGAGGAAGAAAGAATGCAAGAACAGAAGAGAGGAGGAAAAGGATTTCATAGGATAAGGATTTCACAGGATTTCATGATCGGCTCTGTGTTCTTCGAGGATAGCGATTTGAAAACCTCTAGATGCCCCTAAATTTAGTCATTGTTCTTTCGGTAGATCGTCTGGGCAATGGAAAGATGGATTTCTGTTCTGTCTAGATTCGTCAGGTTTAGGGTAGAACGTTGCGGGGACGATTAGAGATATTTAGACTCCAAATTAGAGTTCGATGTAATTAGATAAAATATATATTACCTCGTTAGATTTCTAGAAAGGTCTAGATCATTAAAATTGGAGTAGCGAGCAAAAAGATATGACCTCCGGAAGGCTGTTGTCCAGATTTTGGACGTAGTTGGCAGACTTCGTGTAGTTGGGTCGATTTCGTGTAGAAATTGGTAAAATTAAAGCACAGTAATAGATGGCTGTACTCTACAAGTCACTTTGCTGAAAGCCACTTTTATTTGCAATATTCACAAGTAGTAATTTGCAACGGTATTTGGAAGAGCAGTTTAAATAAGTATATGACAATAAATAAGAACTGAACAAAATAATAACAACACCCGCAACCCTACTCAGTTGCAAGCAAAAATATAATCATATTCAGCCATAGACATGGCACTGACAAGTTCATATTCAGCCATAGAAATAGTAGTCCTGCTATAGACATAGCTATCCAGCCATAGACACGACAGTTAACTCAACAAATAAAAACCTCATGTCATTACCCATTTCATGACTAGACAATTTTTAAGAAAATCAACACTACAGCCATACCAGCCGCACTAAGCATGTTCATGACCGCAAGCGCGGCTATTTAAATAGATTTTTCACTCTGCAAAGGTGTACACCTTTACCCATAGTACTCCGTTTTCCAATTGCCTAGAATATCTCTATATCACTACTCACTACCGAAGGTAAGCAGTCTAGAGTTTGCAACCACTACTACAAAAAGGCTAATACTGGACGTCTCATCACAGATGGTTGACCAAAACCATTTGTATTACATGCAATCACAGACAGTTTTGGTTTAGAGACCATCTGTGTTACTGGCAGCACTAAAAACCGTTTGTGAAGAGGTAATATCAGAGACGGTTCATAATGAAAATCGTCTATGAAGTATCACAGATGGTTCTTAATAATAACCGTCTGTGATAATTCTACATATCACAGATGGTTTTCAACAAACAACCGTCTATGATACCTCACAGACGGTTCTTAACAATAACCGTCTGTGATATTACTACATATCACAGATGGTTTTTAATTATAACTGTCTGTGATAATATCGCTACAACTCCCCATTGAAGCCCGATGAGTTTCTTCATCGCCGATGCGTCTCTTCGTCGCATCAATGCCGCTTCGGCTCCCCGATGAGTCTCTTCGTCTCACGCTCCGAATTTATTCCTTATTTTATAAAAAGGATCATCCGCCATCGAAGATGATCATCTCCACATATAACTCTATTACTTCTAAAAAAACAGAAATGGCTACCTCTTCTACTTCCTTGTCGCTGGCATTGATGGCCTACCTGGCCGTACTGTACGAGCACCTCTCCCGTTGTACGTTGGCAGATGCTGCGAAAGAACATTATTTCAACGGTGTCTTCACTCCTCTGTCCGAGGATTTGCCAGAGCAGGTGACGGCCACCTTCCGTCGTCTTGAGATCCTCCTCCACCGTGTCTTGCGGGTGATCTCCCACTTTCGGCGAGTTTACCGCATCATTGATGTGGTCCTCCACAACGACATTGCACATCTCCAGGAAGCTTGCCGTCACTTGGACTACTTAATCGAGGCGGCGGGCGACCGAGTCGACCTATCCGAGTCCCCTCAAGCAAGGCAAGAGAGCCTACGGGCTCAATTCTTCTTGATTCAACAGTCCGAGGGTCTTCGGGAGACACTCAAACGAGCGCGTCAGCGGGTGGACGTATTTCAGGCTTCGTTCGATCACGAACCGTCCCACACCGATGCCGCCGCCTACGAAGTTTTGAAGACGGAGATAGCAGCCTACCTCTGCCACTAGAAAAACTTTGTTTATTTATAGGTTTCTACTTTTTTTTTAATCTTTGTAAGAAGCGGTAGCTCTGTTGTTTGGCCATATGAAAATTCCAAAATAAAAAAAATCTAGTTTGGGGGTGAAGTTACTATATTAATTATATGTTCAATTATTATACTTCTTTATCACTTTCAGCATACTTAAATAGCAATTATAAGATACTCTAATGCGACTTGATTGAAAAATAATAATTGGAGCCCTTTGTTTTTCTACATACCCTTTTTCATATATAAAAGAAGTATATACATAAATTTTGCTATAAAAATGAACTTTAATGAAATTTTTCATAGAACTCACTTTGGAGTATCTTATAATCATTATTGGAGTATGCTCAAATTGATAAAGAGGTATCATCATACAATTTAAGTGGTATATGAGAGGTGGAGTACGACTCTGTGAGTACCATACCATTTTCCTATATATATATATATATATAATTTCCTCATGTCATGTAAATGTATATACATGATAATATGCTCAAAACATAGAACTTGAGAACAACCATATCACAGACGGTTCCTTAATAGAACCGTTCGTGATATGTCCCATATCACGGGCGGTTCTATTATGGAACCGTCGTGATATGATATCACCGACAGTTCTATTGTGGAACCGTCTCAGGATCTATCACTAACGGTTCCATAATAGAACCGTCTGTGATAAGTCTCTTTATTAGTAGGAGCCCGGCTGCTAGGGTTTGTGCCCGCTCTAACTGGTCACTCCCCAGCGCACTTACTCTCATCCATTCCCCTCCCCACCTCGACGCCGCCCTTCTTCCTGTTGCCACCAGTTGTGAAACCACTCTGCACTGCACAAGACACTCGTACGATAGGAGTGTCTTGTGCAGTGTCAGAGTCGTGCCATAACTACGGTGACGTCGCGACCCAAGCCACTGGGCTTGGCCCCGCGTGTCGCCTGCGCCACCACCTGCATCTACTGCCTGCCCGAGTCCATGGCTTGGTTCTCCAGTGCGGCCCGTGCCTGCTTGACCTCCTACGCTTGGGCCTTGGCCCCCCTGGCTTTGCTTCCCCATCCTCCCTCTATTCTCCTCTCTGTTAGCTTAATGTCTTTTGTTGAGTTTGATTTTTATGCTTGAGCCTTAAGTTGTGTCCTGATGTTTGTGTGATTTATGCAAGGTGAAGGAGAAGGATGATGATCCTTGCTCTTGTTATTTTGGAAATATGATTTGTTGGTCGTCGCAATAATAACTCGAGCAATCAACGTCTAAATCAAAAGAGCCGGAAACGAATTAAATAACACCAATAAATTCAACAGTGGCCAAAATTAAATATTTTTACATATTCTGGTAGCATATTATTTTATACAAATTTAGAGATAAATTTAATTCAATTTGGAGTTTTGTAGCAAAAGTTATTAAGGTTTCATTTCTGTTCAGTTTAGATGTTCAAAGAAAATTGAGAAATACACTTTCCAACAGAGAAAGCGTAATCCCGTGCATGTTCTAGTGATGTTTACGCTATCCAGTAAGGGAAAACGTATTCTCCTCATAACTTTAAATGAATTTTCTATTTAATGTGATTTTCCTTAAGAAACTGACAAGTGGGGTCCACTATTAGTGACATAGTCCACGAGCACAGCGCATAGACCAAGGGTCTATGCGCATAGCGCACGGGTCCATGGGGCTTCACTATGCACTTAAGGCCATGGGGCCCACATGTAATATACTCACTTAAGAAAATGTTTTGATTTAAGTTTTATTTAATCTTTTGTTTGGTCCCACATGTCAGCGACTTACTACTAACTAAACCGACAGCTAATTAATGCTTAATGTTTAATGACTGGGATTAGGCACTTCATGACGAGCTACAGTGCCCGTCCGGCAAAGCCACGCGGTGGCGCTCACACCCACGCGTCTCGCCGGTAGTGCCGTGCTTGGCAAGGACAGAGAGTTCCCAAAATGGAACCTCCGTGCTATTGCGCACCTGCCAACACCAATGGCGAGGCCGAAGGTTGCCTGACGCTGCATCGTGTCGATGTTGAGCGGTGCAGCAGGTACAACAAAGAGCAAGAGCTCGAATGAGCAACGTTCTCAACAAACTACTGCGCGCATAAGCTCCTACAAACTACCAGGGTCATACCAGAAGCGAGGAGAGGAGCTGAGGTGGTCGGAGATGACTGGTCGATGGTGAGCCGAGGCGGTGAGGTGGGTTGCGCGTGGAGAAGAAGCTTGGCCAAAGGAAAGCTTCGATTGATGGCCAAGGAAGCTTGGTGATGGTACTGCGATGCTCCTGGCGAAATGAATCAGGTTGGGGTGTCTTGTAGCTCCGGCGATGCTCGAGGTGGCTGTTCTGGTCGGAGGTGAAGAAGAAGGGTCGAATCGGGGGGCTCCTATGGATCGTAAGCGAAATCAATTGAGGGGAATGAGTTAGGAGTCTCTGGAACGTGATATGACACGTTAGAAGCGACACCAAACCCTTCACAACGTTAGGGACGAAGGTGGCGGCGCACGGCCGTTTTAGGGCTTGCGCTCTCTGAGCTCTAGAGCACGATTGAGCGGGGAAGAAGAGGTGGGGAGGTGCGCACTGGCTTAGAAAAGAAGAGATGCAGCTCGGGGATGGCTATTTATAGACAGAGCAGCGAAGAAATGCGAGAAATACGCTCGGGCATGTGTGAGCAGCCGACAGAGCTCCTAGCGTTGTAAGGGCAGGGATGGGGTTTGGCCGGACAAGGATAGGCGTAGAGACGATCGTGACGGCAGAGCGATTAATTGAGTGGAAGCGTGGGCGCGATGATCGCGCCATGGTTGTATCTTGGCATATGCACTAAGCGCCGAGCGGAGGTGGACGAAGGGTCTCAAGATGAGAGGCCCTTTGTCGGCGGGAGGTAAGAGTAGATTAGGTTTTTGATTTTTTTTATTTTCCTGCTAAATTATTGATAGAATTTATTTACTAAGAAATGACTTTGGAATTTAATTTAAAAAATTTTGTAGGCTTCTGAGCTAATGTAGTTTCTGCTGTAAAATTTTTAGAGGTTAAAACTTTATGTGAATTTCTCTAAAATTCAAACAAGGTTTTGTTCTTGTGTATTTGCAATTATTTTTCTTAACAAGATTTCATATAAAAGTTTTGGTGAATTGTTCCAAGGATAATATGCCCAAAATAATTCTCTTATTAAATATTTTTACTTTGTTTCATCTATTTTCCTTTTAGCACCTATTTGTTTGTAGTTCAAGTTTTTTGCTTTTAATTCAAAAACCAAGTTCAGCATGGTATATTTCATATGCAAATGATCAAAGTAATTTCTCTAATGCATTTATATTATACTCCCAGAATCTATATTATGGGATATTACGTGTTTGTTCCCAAGCTATGCAATAAACATTGAAGAACACCAGGCCAATCTCACCTTTCATCACGAAACACTCGAGCTATCTAAAGAAATTAACAAGGCAAGACGGTCAAATTAAGATTACAAAACAAAAATTCAGCAAAGACAAGAGACAAGATCTCCAGAACGAGATGAGAAAAGAATAGAAAATGACAAGAATAGAATAGACTGAGATGAGAAAAGAGCAACTACTCGAGTCAAATTAGTTGATTCGATCTAGAAAATAAGTTCTAAAGCTTTTGGCTAAGATGACCATGCTAACTAAGGTTGCGTACCTGGATTTACATATTCGTAAACCTCTGTGTATTCTGAACTAGTCCCAGATCAGTAGCTAGCTCACACAGGAAACATCAATTAAATACCATCTATTTATCGATTTAACTAAAAAGACCTCAAAATAACAAATAGTAATAATAACTAGACCTTAAGGTCAACGTTTACTTAACTTGTCATGCAGGGCTAAAGAAATAAATAAACTCTTCTAGTAGAATGGAAAACTTGGAAAAGCCAATCAACATGCCCACGGGCAATCGAGTGGAGAACGTATCCTAATTCCCAAAGTCTTCACAGAACTTCTCGTAGATCTCTTGAGTAGCTTGATATTCTTCAACTAAGCGACAAAGTTTAAAGTCGTGGGTACATATATAAAGTACTCAACAAGTCGTAGGGAACATTATACAATTAATATTCATGTAAGGCTTTAACAAAGGAATGGTTGTATGGTTATTTTGCAAAATCTGATATTGACAATAAATACTGATAAATAGATTACAAAGCGTAATTTAAAAGACAATAAATAAATAAAGTAAATAGTTTTTTTTGAAACAACCAGTGAACTTCTCATTCACTTCCCTACCAAACCACCAAGTGAACATTTCATCCACCGAGCGAACATTACATTTACCAAGTGAACTCCACATTCACCTTTTGACACAATTTTATAAAGAAACTCTACCTCTCGTGTGAAATCCCCGGGCATTGTTCATAACCGGGAACACGGCTGTTTAAACAGTTTTAACTCTACAGAGGTTGTACAGCTTTACCTACAAGAGATAAATCAACTTTAAGTGTCTAACCACACTTCTATAGGTGTGTGACTAAGTGATCATCATAAGACCTTTACAAAGCTCCTTCTTAACCCAATTCTGCACTCTAAGGTTTCAACACTGAATGTCTTTCCAATCGGACAGGGCCCCCCTCTTTCGCCATTCTAAGTAGACGTACATCTCGTAACTCACGCTTCCAAGACAACCGAAATTAAGACATTGTTAATTAGTTAGCCATGTCCATCTCATACTGGACAAGTGGTTGTACGATATGGCTCAGTTCAATGATGCACAAGATTAAGTCCTTGGCAATTACTCACGTGACTCTACCACAACCCATAATGTGCTAACTGCACCCCCTTTATTGCACGATCTCTCGCCTAAGCGAAAATCATTTTGTTCAACCAAGACCAATGACACACCCTGCCATGGTACAATAAATTTTAACAACAGTGGCTACCCGCCATAATTCTATATCTCATTAAGTCAAATTTAACATTATTGAACAAGTGACATGAACCCATCATACAACTAAGCATGACTAAGCATCTCTATGATACCCATGTTGGTGATACCAATATGTCCAACTAATAGTGACCATCCTGTGGTGACAAATGATTCATGGTATTCAAATAATCAATAGTGGCATAATGACAAATAGATGATTAACTATTCCCAAAAGTAGTTGATATAAAGATAGCGTGCAATTTGATATAAAGCAATATAATTTTAAAATCATAGGTTCAATATAATCAAATGACTACGACTTGCCTTGGCTTTGTTCTATTACCACACTTGAATCTTCAAAACTTGCTTCTGCTCCTACTCCTTGAAACAGATCATCTAAACAAGAGAGAAAACAACAGGTGAAGCACAAATAAAATCCAAAAATAGAAAAACCAACTCTAAAAGAAAGAGCTCGATTTTATAAGAATTTAGGAATTTGAACGGACTGAATCGAAGTTCGTACGAAAGAGAACGGACTCTCAGAAGATTTGTCGGAAAGGAAAAAGAGATAGAAAACGCTATTTCGGATTTTAGAATTTTCTTTCAAAAGAAAATTCCAGATTACTGCATCAACATGACATCAGCAAAGAAAAAGGAATTTCAGTTGGAATTAAATTTATAAAGGAAAAGAAATTCAATCACTGACATGTGGGCCCATGGTCTATAGCCAGGTCTACGGAACTGGGTTCACAGCGCATGGTGCACTAGGGTTCACAAAACAGTGCTGACAAGTGGGGTCCACTTGTAAGTGAGAGAGGGAATTAAAAGAGTGGATGACACGCGGGGCTAGGTTGACAGCGAGAGAAAGAGACAGAGACAGACACTCACAAGGGGGTCCCACATGGAAGAGAGAAAGAGAGAGGAACAGGAAGAAGGAAACAGAGGAGTGGCAGCGGCAGCTTGCGTACGGTGGCAAGGGAGTGGACGGTGATGACCAAAATAGAACCCCAGCGGCACAAGGATTCTTTGGGTGGTGGTGTTCGGCAAGGGCGCCGACGACTCGTTGGCGGTGGCGACTATGGCAGAGCGGCAACTCGGGCTCACGGCGGCTATGGTGACACAGCAGCGCCTGAAGGAAAAGAGAGGGAGCATGGGCTTGGCGGCGGTGAGGGGAACACGATGCGAGGTTCAGGATGACCGGAGCAACGGCGAGACGATGGCCGGAGTCGAGGAAGAAGGGCGACGACAGTGACTCGGCTTGGCGGCGGAGAGACTACAAGGAGGGAGGGGATTGGAAGAGAACGGTAAGGCGGACGAGATGACGCACAAGGGGAAGCACAAGAACTTACCGGCGACGAGATTGAAGGTGGAGGTTGCGGCTGGTTTTGGGGAAGAAAGAGGCGGTGGTGGTTCAGGGACGCTCAGACGAAGAGGATGGAAGCACCAGGTAGAACACGGAGAGGTGAACCCAACGGTGGTGACGGCACGGGCAGAGGAGCTTCGGCAGTGGTGGGTTTCCCAAGCTCGATTCGGCAAAACAGCGAAGAAACACGGACGGAGACTTGCGGGCTTTTGGAAGAGGAGATTGAGACACAACTTGTGACACAGGTGGCGAGCTTTTAAAGGCCGGGGAAGGGAGTGTTTAGAAAGATCACGACGGCACTAGTGTGCGGGAGCTGGACTTCGAGTCTGTGTTGGGGAGGAAGAAGACGCCGAGCGTGGTGCACTAACAAGGCAGCCCACAGGATAGAGAGAGAAGGAAAGGAGGCGGTACAGGAAATTTTGAGGCTGCATAGGGAAAGGGAAAAGGAAGCGAGCCGAAGCAAAGCGGGCTGGGAAATAGGAATTGGTCCAAAGGAAAAAGAGATTAGGCCCAAAGGAAAATATGGAAAAAGAAATGATTTTCAAATTCCAGCAAAGATATTAAATAAAATCGAGTTCAAAGAAATAGCAAATAAACTCCAAAAATTTCATAAAATACACTGGAAATTTAATTGAAGTTTATATTATTCATATTAAATTATTTTAATTTATGAAAATTCAAATTAAGCTTGAACTTAAACAAGAAAATTCAAATTGTTA
This sequence comes from Phyllostachys edulis, assembly GCA_036346405.1. Classification (NCBI taxonomy): domain Eukaryota; kingdom Viridiplantae; phylum Streptophyta; class Magnoliopsida; order Poales; family Poaceae; genus Phyllostachys; species Phyllostachys edulis. The sequence goes on from JAYEVD010000900.1 coordinate 71,980, forward strand.
TTTTTATTTTTCAATGCTTCAAATGAACTCCGACACGGCCCGTTTAGTTGGTGGATCATACCGTGCCTAAGGCGAGCCAGCAGTAACGTGCTTCGGACCAGCTCGATTGGCATAGCCCCTTTAGCCATCTCTAGCCCACTCCCACGGAGGACGATCGGATGAAATTGCCCTTGAAACACAGTAGAACCTACCCCCACAGTATTGGGCTCCAACCCATTCCGCTCCTGCAGCCCACTAGCTCCCTTCTCCCCGGCATGATCTCGCGAGCACGATCGACGGACCCTCGGCGACGACGGCCGCAGTTCAGGAGACTCACCATCTCTCCTGAACTTCTAAATATTTGACTGGCTAATGATTCGGTGCTGAATTGCTGATGGGTGATCGCAAGACAGAGCCCTTTGATCACTGATTTAAAGTTCATGTGACATAGAATTTTCTAGCAACTTAATATGGTATGAGAAGCAAGCAATCTTGAGTTCAAGACCCAGTAAGTGGAATTAAACAAAAAATAGTTATAACCCACTTTTATTTCCCGTCTTAATCTTAAGCCTAAGCCTAAGAGAGACTACACATGAAGAAAGTGTTGAAGTGTAGATGAATTATTCATCTTTCCTCACCGGCTCAAGTTTTTGGGTAAACTAGTTAATACATGCAATTCAATGTTTTCGTCTGTACTGTCAGGCATGCATGAAAGGCAGGCTAAAGAAGCCAAGTCGAACTTAAGAATTCAAAGGATTTTTTTGACACGTCAAGTATACAATATTGGAACCACAGTTCTTGATCATTGATGTAAAACATCAGAAATATCGAACTTCATTTGTTATCTCAAAGCTTGCGATCTCAGCTTCCATGCAGACAGTTCAGAGAAGCAATGAACCAATCGAGGGGGAGAAAATGGAAAAGGACAGAGCAGCTGGAAAAGAAAGGTATTCCAATCCAATTCTACAGAGATTATAACTAGAAAAATTTAACGCAGAGAGAGATCAATAGATATTACAGCATTTTCAGAGATATCCATCCAGATCCACCATAAGCTCTATTATTGTAAGTCCCGTCTCCCAGCAACAGTCTGATCACTTAAATCCCCAGGATTACAGCTCAGTTGAAACTTGAAAACAACTCTATAAGCAGAACCGTTTCAATACAATTGCATTATATGCTCAAAGCTCAGCTCTGAAGTACACCGCCATCATGCAATGAGAAAAGGGAGCACGGTCAACATGAATGCCTCGTAAGTAAAAGTTGCAGACCCAGAGTATGCCGTGTCCTTCTCCTTAAACTTCTCAGTGAGACCCTGCAAAAGTAGTTGAAACAAATGAGCAGAGTAGAGTACAAAACAGTACCGTGTCTGTTTGCACAGTATGGTGGTGGAAATACCTTGACTGTAAGGCAACATCTGCAGGTGTAAAGAAAAAAAAGTCAGGATTGTGATAAAGGCCAAATTGGGACAACATAGAAGATTGCAATATCATTCAAACTCACACTAAAAAAAATCTTTAAACTGTATTAACCACACGATTAGCTTTGTATCAGAAAACAAGGTGGGGAATAAGAGCCCAATTGAAGAACAACCAGTTTCCAGTTTGATCTTTCACCAGTTGCTCAGGTTTTTTTATTCACAATATGGAAGGAATTGATTCAACCTTTTCTAGTTAATGACATAGTAATGGAAATATCAACAAGCTAACACTTGTCCCATGACCAAAAGCACCATATTGATCCATAAGTCTAATTTTCTATTAACAAATAAAGCTGAGATTCCTGAGCGTCATCAGATTGGAGTAAAATTTCTTTAAGAAAATGAACAGGAGAGCTTCACCAATTTCGATCCGAAATAATGCATAATATGAGAAACTATAGAAACTTAATCTAAGTTTTAGTAGATTGGATATGATAAAAGCTTGTACAGGTTATTGGGAAACAATCAGCCAAATTAAATTGGAGGAGTAATCTTACTCGATAAAGTTATCATATTCGATCGCTTTGTTCTTGCCCCCAGTCTTGTCAAATTTAGACACAAGCAAGTCAAGCACAGTTGGAGAAACTGAATATCCCAGACTGAGAAGAGCATCACGCAGCTCTGTGGCATCGATTTTACCACTTCGGTCACGGTCAAACCTCTCAAATATGCCCTACACAATACAAATGGGAAATATAAACACACAATGTTAAGCATTACTTCATTAGGTTAAGCTGATTGGTACCACCACATAGAAGTAAAGGAAATTTGAAGCTGAAGCATCTCACCCTCCAATTCTGAAGACTGTAAAACACAGAAGTAAATTCCTTGGGCCCTGAAAGAATCGATGGCACAAATTAAAAAATGACAAGTTTTTTGTGAAAAGATAAGAATATAAGAGAGAAATGCTGAAATTAAAAAATAGTATCTAGAGATCCACCAATGTGTTGAAACGGGTATATTTCACAGGTTAAAAGTTAAAACAAAGAAAGCATAAATTCAGGATACCAGTTCAGTAGGTGAAACATAGCAGTATAGCACTGATTTCGGAGTTTAGACGAATCAAGTAATTCAGAGCTCATGATTCAATCTCCACGTAGAAAAGGAAAACACAAAAAATATATCAAGAACAACTGCAAATCATTAAAATTGCAAAGATCTAGTTTTCCAACTTAAAAGGAATCTGAATAAAACTGACTACCAAAACTAAGGATAACAGCAAACAGGTATCAAACTATGTGCCAATGCAAGACCACTTCATGCATCAAGTAAAATTCTTACTGGTGTAAACCACAAATTTCTTCAAACATGATGGATCACAAACCTAAAGAACTTACATGTTCATTGGGTTCATCCTGCAAATAAATTCTCAGCAAACCCAAGTTTGAACACAATAGAAACCAACTCTGGTTTTGGTGGGGATGGTTACAAATAAATCCAGGCTTTCACAAATAGGCCAAACTTGCTCAGTTCTAACTTGAAAGCAATTTCAAGCTTGCAGTAAACTTAAATAAAATTCTCTACTCAGATGCTAAATTGCATACACTTCCATTGCCGAGATTCCTTTTGTTTTTTGTAGGAGGGTATAACCATCTTCTGTTTCTTCACCACCGGAACTAAAATATGCAGCTCATACTGTTTAAAGTGGCATCAGAAAAGGTATTATCTTGTAGTGGTGATTGAATAGTATTCAGTTCGTCAATTGCTGAATTGTATGGTGGTAAATTTGAATCACCATGATGATGAGCAAAATACTTTTCAAGTAAGCTATAAAATATTATTAAGGTGCTTATTTTGTGTGAAGTTTTGGACAAAGTTTACACCAGAGTGGACACAAACTCCTCGGTACAACAACAAGAGACAGCGGCTCTCGTGAGAAATTCAATTTCAACTTCTGAGCGAGAAGCCGAGAATACTCTACTTATTCTATGATGCGTCTAAAATCAACCTTTTGATGCTAGCTTGTTATCTAGTATGTAGAGTTGTGATTTATGATATCATTAAATAACATTTCTCTAATGAACCAGGTCAAACTGAAAGTTGAGAATTTGCATAGCTTATTTTAGGAAATGCAGTTCTGAGAAAGCACTTATACTTTTGCATCTATTGCAAACAATCTTATGCTACACAGTGAAAATAAGAAAATACAACAATCACCTAGTGGCTCTAGTGCTGTGCTGTGATATACATAACAACACAAAAACTTGTGATCTTCCTGTGAAAACCTCACCTAAGTTCTAAGGTTTCAAAGATTTCCATCAGGAAGCTCATGTTACTTGCTATGTGCTCGCATTGCATCTAACAGTAGGCCACAGCGTGAAACCCAGTCAAGACGAGCTTAGTTAAAAGCTCATTCCAACATCAAAAGTAAACTCTAGCTTAAACAATTTGCCACTACATCCTCTCACGGCACCCAATCTTCCTCGCCACTCACCAGCGACAAGACCTCGCTGCGTGCTGTAAAGGCTGGAACCCTGACCGCTCAGAGTGCATGTCACTGCCTGGTGGACCCATGTACGGCAGCCCTGGCCCAAGTACACAACCCATACTACCAGGACGACGCGCACGATAGTCCCTATGGCGCTAACGCACTAACACGACCCCCCACCCACCCTAGAACGACCGCGGTTGAGAGAGACGACGCAGGATCAGGGGGAAGGAAGGAAGCGCGTACCGATCTTGCGGACGTTGGTGTTGGTGAAGAGGTACATGAGGAGGTGGACGGTGCGGAGGCTGAAGCTCTGGTTGTACCCGGACAGCGCGGACTGCAGCTCCTTGTCGTCGATCATCCCGCTCCCGTCGCGGTCCGCCGCCTGGAAGGACGCCACCACGTTCGGGTCCGTCCCCGGCGGGAACGCCGACGGCACCAGCGCCGCGAACGGGCTCCCGTACCCGCCCGATCCGTACGAGGGAGGCGGGGCCCCGTACGCCGCCGACGAGGGCGGCGGAGCGCCGTAGGGGGCGCCGTACGGCTGGCCGGCATGTGGGGCCCCGTAGCCGCCGCCGCCGCCACCGTAGGGTTGGGTCGAGGGTGGGGCGCCGTAGTAGGGGGTGGAACCAGAGGAGGAGGTCTTGCCTTCCTTGGGGGGCTTCTCGCCGTAGGGAGGGGCCGAGGGGGCGGGGGAGGAACCGTAAGGGGGTGGGGCTCCGTAGCCTCCGCCGCCGTATGGGTAGCCGGAGCCGGGGGGTGGCGGGTAGCCGGCCATGGGGGGTTGCGGGGTTTGGACTTGGGTGGAGCTGAGGACGTGGTGTGTGGGGGGAATTGGGAATCGGGGTTTCGAGTGGAACAGGTGGGAGCAGAGCAGGACGGGGTTTTATGACGCCATTGACGCGGACAATCGGAAGGATCTTGGAAGCTTGTCGGATCTCAACGGCTCGAAAGACAACGGCCCAACGGCTTCCACGTACCCAAACAAACAGAACGCATCCACGTACCCGCAGCGCAGATGAGATCTGCACACCACATGTGGCATGGGCGTGCGACATGCCACATGCCCACACGGCACATGTGATCCTCGCGCGCCAGAGTGCAAACTAGGATGGCAATCGTGCCTGTTTATCCGTCAATTCATAGGTTTTATCTATCACTTCATCAAGCATCAGCCATTACTCTCTAATCTCTAAATCCCCCAATCCCTTAATCCATCTCCAGATCCAATCCCCAAATATAGAAGATTGTGGCAAATGATTAGTTCTCTGCTGCACACCACATCTCACATGGATAACTTGTCCTTTTACTTCTACAGAAGGAGAGCAACAAATACAAATTTAGAGATCTTATCCTTTACCTTGTAATGAATAATTAGTGATAGAAATTGGCAAATTGCAGCTCACTGATGTGCTCACCAAGTGCAAACGTGGTAATTACTACACCATATAAGGAATTAATGAATATCGATGTACTCCAACTATTTCTTTCATGATAATGTTTTAGCTACTGTCTGTTCTTTAGTCGATGCATTTTTCAAGCACATCTTTTATCCTAAACATAAAAAGCTATAAGTCATTAACTGTCAACACATACCTAGGGTTGATGTTACTAAGCAACTAACCACTATAGACACTATATTGCTCGGTCTTAATACCTCTTCTGTCATTTTGCAGCTACTGTTCCAAATCATAAAATGGTTGAGGGTGTAGATAATGAAAAGGCAAGCAACTAGCAACAAGCAACCGTTACTTCTAAGAGTCAAATGCATGTAAACCATGCAATGCTAGTATATAGCCGACTTTCTTGGCAACAATGAATTCACTAATGAAATGCTTTCCTTGATTCAGCAAAATCTGGTATCGATCCCTCCAGATGCGTCGAGCTTGCTAAGCATGTGAAACTAGCGTAGCAATTTTGACATCCATGGCAGCACAAATGTGAGGATTGGGTCAACCATTTTTGGACCAAGGGAGTATCCAAACAAAAAGGAAAATCAGTGAGACTCGACACAATAACCCCACCCCAATATGCAATGCTTAAAAGGTTGTTTCATTTGCCCCTTGTACAGTTTTTTATTGCCCATGTTCATTGTATGCATGATAGTTGACAATTGATGGTGGATTTGTATTTTATTAGTTGGCAGTTGATGTGTGAATGTGAATATGTGATGCATTGTTCATGGGTACACGGGCATGATTGTTCACGGGTACACAGGCATACCCGTGGGCGACGAGCATGGGTGAGGTTCTTCACCTGTCATCATTCACGGGCATGCTAGTGGGGGGAAATCAGGGTCACGGGCATGGGTATGGGCGGGCACTACCTGTGCCCGCCACGCTCAATTGCCATCCCTAGTGCAGACATATGCCAAATTGGACCCAGGTCCTGTACAGTAGTGTAGAGAAGCACCGTAGTCACGGTATTTTGAGTCGGATACTACAGTACCATAGAAACAACTATGGTTCTAATGCACACAGGGAAATAACGCAGCGGTTTTTTGTTCATATTGTAGTGTTGTACTATACACTCTCGATCGCCATCGGGAGGCCGGATGAGCCTTGATATTCTTGTATTAGGTACCTCGCCAGTAGTTACATACTACGGCGAAGGATCTAACGTCCATGACACATTACGTATGTAATACGTATCCTTCCTTTCTTAACAATGAAATGAAATGTGTAACATCCCAAAAAAAAAAATCTATTTTTGGGAAGATATAGTGAACATAAATGGGAAAGTAATTTTGAGCTATTCTATATAGAAAATTATTTATGCATGACTTTTAATCCTTTTGTATGCAACAAATAATGAAATTTCATACAAGCAGCAACTTGTAAGAATTTTCGAGAAAATCACAGAGCACATAAAATCCTACAAAATTTACATATGGAACTAGACGTCAGAAACCCTCACAAAAAAATTCATAAAGTTTGGAACATATTTGATAGGTTTACAAATTCACCAAAGAATTAGCCATATTTGGAAAAATTTGAAACGAATTCAAATTTCCCTCTCACCCTTTGGGCCAAAACTGAGCCAGCCCAAACTCCTTCACGCCACCACGGCTGCGCTTAGCTCGCCGCTCCCTCGGCCGACAAGTGGGCCCCTTTGTCGGCACCCTTCGTCCACCTCGCCCTCCACTCGCTAGCGTGCACCTTCGCCCGCTCCACCCGCTCACCCACGGATTTCCTCGCCGCCCACCGTTTTCGTGCCTCACCTACTGTCGTCACCTCCGCCTGGCTCTACCCATGCTAACCATCCCTTAATGACGCCCAACACCCACTGGCGGAGACGCCGGCGGGAGCATGGGTTCTCGCCATGGCCGCTTTTTCTCGCCGATCTTTGTAACATCTAAAAAATTCCTACATGCAAAAATATGGGATTTTTAAAACGTTTTGTATGTTATCGATTGCCATCATTTTTGCCTGTGTTTTCGGGAGTTATTTGATCTATATTTTCTTTTTGCCAACACAAGTGATGTAATACATAAACCCTAATTACATAAACCCTGGAAAAGAAAACCCTAAATACAGAAACCCTAGAAACATAAATTGCAAAAGCAGAATAAACTCAAAGTATTGCCCTTTTAGATATTGCATGATATGTAAACCCTAAAATTGAAATCATGTTTAAAACCTAATCCTCCAATTGTTCAAAAGGCCAATTAAAATTCGTTAGCAAATATCAGATTTTAGCAAACCTAAATTTTTGTTCTCTTTTCTTTTTCCAAATTTTCCTAGCCTTTTTGTTTCCCTCTCCTACTGTTTCTCTAGCCGAACCACTTGAGTCATAGCTGCTGCTGCCAGACCGTCTCAGTGCAGCAGCCATTTCTTCTCCCTCCCGGCGACATTGCACTGCCTGCTCGCTTGGCGTCAACGATCTCTAGCAATTGCGCCACGTTGTGTGTCGACCCCGGAAATGGATCCCATTTCAAGTCAAGTGATTGCACCAGAGGCACAACACTTAACATGAAATGAAAACAATTTCGAGTACCGGATATGTGTCTCATGTTAGCTCCTAAGGATCAGTGGCTAACATGCATATATCCAAACACAACATTGCATCACATACATACTCAAACATACAAGAATAATAGAAACATTATTACAACATCAACAAATAAAACCTTATGGTCTAATTTTGCATAAGAGGGCCGACCGCCCAAATTTAATCATAAAAGAATAAATCGTAGTGGAAGTAAATAAAGAAAATAAAGTAGATAACCAGATTGACATGCCCAAACCCACAAACAACCAACTGGAGTTAAAGTCGTTGCATCTGTCATACTAAACTCGATTCAAACGACGTTTTCATCTGCAGCATGGACAATCCGATTGAGTACAAAAACGTACTCGCAAGACTTACAAATAGCAAATTTAAGTAAATACATTCGGGTATCAAAGGAAGGCTAACAGTGTTCATTTTCATTATAAAGCAAGGTTTTTATGAGATAAACAATATAGATTCAAATTGCCATTTGTAAAACATTTATAAACATTATATAGAAATATGTATTCCAATTCATGATCAACAACGATAGATACTCCAAAATAAAATCAACACATGAACTTCCCGTTCATGGCACATATCATTTCGAAACATAACCAGACCCAATTCCCATAAGCTAACTATGCATACTTTCCCACAAGCAATGTTCATGATTGGGGACACAGCTATTCAAATAGATTATAAACTCTGTAGAGGTGTACAGCTTTACCCACACGATATAAATATCTCTCAATGTTGGTCAAAGCACTCTTCCGTAGGAGTGTGGTGAGATATCATAACGAGGTCATTACAATGTCATGTCCTAACTAGCAAACCACCGAGGACAATACTCCATGGCGGCTATCGTTAAATTGAACCACGATTGATCCTCGTTGTGTAAGTAAGTCCCTTGCGACAAGCGACCCTTAAGGGCAAGTAAAGGCGAAACTTAACATGCCCCACTAGATTGACAAGACAACAATAACAAAACACGAGCCACCGGTAAAGCCTCGGCAACTACCGATACCCTTCACATATTTCCAACAAAAACAACACTTGTCAACCTAATTGTCGCTTGATAACTAGAACACAACAAATTATTAAGCCAAGCCTTTGCCATTATCCCAACGTGTGGTTGCACGAGAGACTTAGTTCATCACACCACAAACCGGTCCTTAATCACCCAAATGGGGTTACATGAGTCCGGGACAACCTCCATTCATCACCCTATCACCAATCCAAATCAAACACAATAACCACTACCCAAACAGGTCCACAATAACCAGATTCGAAGATCTAGGCACATTCCTCAAATTTCATCAAAATTCAATTCAATCCACCGGCCGATGGACTAGCTCCATCAACCGTTTTTGACTACAACTACTAGCATGGCTAAGCATCGTTCTAAAAATCACAACAAACCCATATAACATATAACCTTAAGCATCCATGGTAATAGGGTAATCAACTTTCAAAGGAAGGCAAATGCAGCAAGAGGACATAACTAATCTACCCATTTGACATATAAGTATTCAAAATTAAAGCAATGCATAGAATACTTAAAGCCAATATAGATACTTTTCGAAACTAATAGGAAAGCAACATGATAAAAGGAGGGTATTTCTTGCCTTTACTGGTACCACACTTGATTACTCTCTGGTCACACTCATGAATATGTCCAGATCGCCGAAAATCTATCGAACGAACGATATTGCAATAAACACCAAATAAGTCAAAAAAAATCCAAAGTGCTCAAAAATGCCTGACAATTACACACTAGTAAGATGAATATTTTAGATGAATTTAGGTGAAACAATTAATTCATTTGTAGTTAGTATGCGAAAGATACAACAGTTTGAAAATCAGCAATTGAATAGAAGCTGAAAATTCCTTGTTCGCCATCGTTCATCCGAGTTTAATTGTTTCACAAAAATTTGTAGAACAATGGTGGGAATAAGTTTTTCATGTCATGAAAGATAATTAAAATTTATGATCAATAAAAATTGAATCACTCCATTTGGAGTTCAAAAGAATTTTCTATGAATTTTTAAGTTATTTCAATTTCTAGTGTAAAAATAATTCTTTACCAAATTTAATTCTAACTTTGAAATTTTCTGGGATAGTAACATGTTTCAAAGTTATAACATGTGAAATTACATTAAAAATGCGAACCAACAAAATTGATTTCATTCAATTTGGATTTGTTTTGAAATAGTTATGAATTTTTGAACTTATTTGAATTACAAAGGCAAAATAAATTCGTTTTAGAAATTTCTAAATGAATTAAATACTTTTATATCGAGGTGAATCCAGCCACAATCTATGACAGGTGGGTTCCACAGCATAGCGTTTTTCTTTTCTTTTAATTTCTGGTTAAAACCCTACTGACAGGTGGGTCCTACTTGTCATAGATTCGGCCCATGCAAATAGTACATGGACCGAAAGTCCACAACACAGTGCAATGGTCCACTGGCGCAGGTTACTAAGCACTTAATGGCCTTGGGCCCACATGTCAACTCTACGCAAAAAACATATCTTAATTCGCCTCAATTTATGTTCATGGGTCCCACATGTCATTCAAACATCATTCATTTAATTCAATGCTAATTAAACCTAATCATTGTTTTATCTAAACCATCCAAGATTTGGTTAATTAATGAGGCTACAGTAATTGCCCTGAACAGGGCTCTCGTGGCCGTGAATTTGCTCTGCTCGTGTCGGCGTTGCGGTCCACGGTGGCGCCGACCAAGACCATAAATGGAAACCTTGCAATCTTGCGATCCCATCGCATGGCGGAAGTCGGGACGACTGTAGCGGTGGCGCCATGCCGGCGAGCGGCGGCGACCCTACGGCTTACTTGCCAACTCTCACTCGAAGGCATAATATGCTAACTAGCGCATGCATGAGCCTCTACTAGGTCCAGTGACTCACCGGAGTCTAGCGGGGTGAAGGAGCTCGCTGGAGGATGGTTGGCGACAAAGACCCACGGCAGCAAGGGGAGCTCCACCATGGAGAGCTAGCTGGAGAGGAAGAAGAGCTTTGGCGATGCTTGCGGAAGCTCCGTGGTACCCACGCGGTGCTTCTCATGCCGGGGATTGGACTAGGCTTCACCGCACCAGACTCGAGGAAGAAGGGGGTGCTCGCGGCCGAAAAAGAAGGAACTTTAAAATCCATGGGCTCCTGCGGATGATTGGACAATTAAGTTGAGGGGAAGTGAACCTCATGCCCAAGAACACATGGTGACGTACCTAAGAAAGGATAACGCTGACCGGAGATGCAAGTGGCACGGCGGTGACTTCGCGGGCACGCTCTGGAGGCGATGAAGGCACGTCCGTGTTCCGGGCGCTACAGGAAAATACAAGGGCTGGCATTAGTAGGGATGGAGATGGCGAGGATAGATGAAGGCAAAGGACACAGAGGCTTGAAGCTTACCCGAGAGAGACAGCAGCTAGAGTGTCCCTCTCTTCCACGGCCGGGAAGAGAAGTGAGCAAAAGGAAGGGCATGGAGGCGGTTTTGTTTGACCCCAAGGATAGAGAAGGATACGGCGTGAGCGGGCGATGCTCGAGGATAGGTGTGGGGGAACACCATTGACGAAGCGTGACTGGGCTCACTCAGTGTGTGGCATGCGTCTCCTGAGTGGCCTAGCGAGAGGAGGGAGAAGAACCCAACAGGTGGGGCTGGGGTGGCAGTGGTGCAGGTAAGGTGCGGCTTGGCTCGGGTCGGGTGTGTTTAGGTGGTTTGGTTGGACCGTGTGGTCCAGGTCCGAGTCTGACTCGGGTCGGGGTCTGGTTCGGGCTAAGGTTAGGTGGTGCGGTTGAACCAGGTTGGTCTGGCTCGGTCGGAGCCGGGTCTGAGTCAAAACAGTGTTTGGGTTTTGAAATTACTTTTACCAAACTACAACAGACTTGACCAAGCGATTTAACATAGCAAATAATTTCTAAAAATTCTAAAAAAAAATTGAGTGCTCTCAGATTCAATTAGAACTTAGGAAAAATTGTTACAGGTACTGTTCATTCTCCAATTGTTATAATTAATTCATTTTCAGACCTACATTATTGAGTTGGTTTGGATTTTGGTGAGGTCAGTTTGACTTCTAAAAATTTGGGAAAATTCATATCAATTCAAGATGAATAATCTAGTATTTTAATATATTATTTCCAGAAACTTTTGTGCACACATTTTTCTAGATTCAATTGGAAGCTTGATTTCAACATAAAGTTTTAAAATCTGAGTGAACTTTATTACAAATAACAAGAGTCTAAAATTGATCCAAAAAATTACACACATACACAAGAGATGCTCTACTACACCAACTTAGAGATTTTGGGGACGTTACAAACCTAACCGCACTATGCTGCCTATCCTCGTCATTCCATCGCCCACTCCTTCACGAGGTCAATGCCGAGCTCATGCCGAATGCGTTGCCGGTCGCATGGTGATCTCCACCCTCTCAGGTATAAATAGCCACCCAAAGCCTCTCCATTTCCTTTCCTTGCCTCCCCAGACATTGTTCCATTGTCTCCATCCTCCCACCGAGCCCGAGCGCAAGGTAAAGCTCAAGCTCCATTTTTGGCCGAGACACCGCCTCATCGCCTCGGTGCTCTAATGACCCCCCACGCCTGTCCACCCCCATCATGGTGTGTTCGGCCCCAAAGGAGTGTTTCCCCTAAACTAATTCCACTTTTCATTCGCAGAACCGTCGCAAACTCGTTCTTCCTCATCTCCGGCTGTAAGTGCCAAATCAGTCGCCGCAACCCCTCCGGTGACACATACGTCGATTCATCCCTCCCTAACCATCTCCTTACCACCTATGAGTTTCCCAGGGGTTGATCGTTCACCATTTTGCGCAGAACACCGCCGCCGCTTAGAGCTTCCCTCGCCGCCACTGTCCATCGTCGCCAGACCATCTCCGCCTGCCTTAGTAGCCATCTTCTACTCTCGTATGCTCCTATGCTTGTGCGTGCCTTGGTTGGTTGGAAGCGTTGCCGGAGCACCATGGCTGCCACAGCCCCAAGCTTAATCGCCGCCAAAGGCCATCGCACCGCCGCTACAGGCCACTGGAGCCTCGCCGCCGGTACCAATAGAGTTGCTTAGACCTAGGGGTTTCATTTTTGTCCTTCGCCGGCGCCGCCGTGCCCCTAGTCGCTGGCTACGAGCATGAGACGAGAGCACTCTAGGGCTACCCTGTTTTGTCTAAAGGAGACGATCACTGTAGCGTAGTCATTAATTACCAACTCTTTGTCTAAGTGTCATTTATTGTCGGGTTTAAATGCACTACGATTCAATGACATGCGGGCCAGTGAACATAAATCAAGAGGGCAGTTAAGTTTTGGTTTTCACATTGAGTCTATGACGCGCGGGCCTAGAGCAATTAAAAGCACAGTAGACCTTGGTCCATGGACCGGTGGACCAAACGCATAGGCTTTAGTCCATGCACTATTCTTAAAAGCTGAGCCACTTGCAGTGGGTCCCACTCGTAAGTAAATAGGTTTCCTTCAGGAAAATAAATGTAAATGAAAAGAAAAGAAAACCAAAACAGCCGTGTCCCACTTGTCATTCATCGAGCATTTTCGGTTGGAAAAAACATCAAAAGAAAAATGATGAGGACATGACCCCTATGGATACAACCATATTTGCTATGCTTGTTGTTCCAATTACAAGAGCTCGTATGCTTTACTTAAATTGTCAGGTGAGCTCGTTTTTAGGAGTGCCTTTATATTACATGAACTATATGATATTGCCTAATAAATGTGTTGTTATTTTCATGAACAAAAGACAGAGAGTGCTTGATTTGCAAGAGTTCGAGCTGGACCTATTTTGGAATCCAATTCAGCCTCCAGAGATAGCACCGACTTCAAACGTGCATAGCTTTCACATACAGAGTCCGCTGGAGGTCCACACGTGCTTGATGGAAAGCTTATCTCATCATCTTTCCAACGGATTCAGCCCCACCTCTAAACTCCTTCTGTGCACATCGGAATCGCGAAAACAATCTGGCACTGGGACAGCCCAACAAGCCCGTAGTAAAAAGGCCATAACTTTTGCAAACGGAGTCCGATTCGGGTGTTCTTGGTCTTGTTGGAAAGATTATTCTGAGACCTTTCCAATGGATCTAGCATCACCTTCAAATTCATTACGTGCACACCGTAATCATCGAAAGAAGGTGTTGCGTCACCTGTTTAGGCCAAATTGGGCCTTGTAATGCTTGGGCCCAAAGGGAGGCGCAACCTTAAGCGGCTTGTACTGTTCACGAGCACTATTTATGCATGAATAGTGCCATGAATAGTACCACCCCTATTTTCTTAGCTATGTGTGGCTTCCCCTCCCCTATTTAAGGAGACCACACCCCTCTAGTTTTCCTTGGATTTCGTTTATGTTTAGTTTGCCTTCGTTGCAACTTGTATCTTCTGCGTGTGTCGACTAGACCACCCAGTTAAGACCCTTATTTGAATCCCAACTTACATCAAATATTTCAATCCTATTTGCAATTTCAAATTGCTATTTATCTCGTTCTTGTGTGCTTCTTCGGTGTATGCAGGAATTGATCTTCGTGATTAGGTCATCCGGGTATTCGTGCACGGTTGATAACGACTTGTCGAGCAGTTCAACGATTGCATGGTTTCAAGCCTTGCGAGTTCGTAGCCAGGATCGTGAGAGTTGAGCGACTACTACCGAATTTATCTTCTCATCGAAAGATCGGGCCAAATTAGGACCTCCGAGGTTCATCAAGTGGTATCAAAGCTACAGTTCATTGGTGAGAAATTCTAGTATTCTAGTAAATAGATTCGTTTTTCATACCTAGAGTCCAGAAAATTGCCCATTTTTTTCATCTGTCATCCATACCGAGCCCTTTGAGCCCTTGTAATTTTTCTTTTCGGTTTTGCTTGTTGAATCATTGGTTGCATCGTCGTATCTAGTTGCTGATCTTTAGGTCTAGTTATTGTCTAGTTGGTCATTGTCTAGATTGCTTCTCGTGTTTTTTCTTTTGCGTCGCTTGATCATTCTTTTAGGGTTCTTAGTTTTTGCCTCTAAAACAGAAAATTCGTGGGTTAGAACTCCTCTAATCCGCACCAAAAACAGAAATTTCGTACTGTTGTTAATCCGAAAAAAAACTCAAGAGGATAGCTGTGATCTTTTAGGAGAATTGATATTATTTGCGACTTACGGTAAACACTAGGGCTGGCCTAGTAGAAGGAGAAAGAGGCAACCGCAAGAACAAAAGCCGCGGTAGAAAAAAAAGAACAAAAGCAAAGAAAAGAAAAGCGCATCAAATTTTTGCTAAAACTAGTAAAAATTGGTGGAGCCCTTATACATATAGCCACAAGCTTCCACAAAAAAATTCAGCAAGTTTGGCCCACGAAATCAAAAGATATAGCAGTTTCAAGATTGTACCCGAGTCGGTTTCGAGTCCGAGTAGGATTCTGTTTCCGAGACACCTTTAGTAAAACGGGCATAACTTTTGCATATGGTGTCCGTTTTGGACGTTCTAGTGCTCATTGGAAAGCTAATGACGATATGCATCCTTTACATCTATGCCACATGTCTCCCTCCCAGGGACCCAAAATCGGCCATCTTCTGCCCCGAATTCGCGTCGCAAGTTTTTAGTTTCTGTTTTTGGTGATTATTTCGGTCTTCCCTTCGGAATTTGGGGTTCGCCTGAACTAAGTTGTAGATCTCATCGAAACCTTTCAAATGAGTATATATAAGCCATATAAAACTTTGATTGTTCATTATTTGAGACTAGCTGTTGTTTCTGCTCAATCTAGAGGGTTATTTGCATTGCACCGATATTGCTGTCTTTTGTGCTCTACGTCGTGCGAACAATCTTATGTCTTTGACAGAAGTTTGAGTAGGTGGCTAGCGTGTCTCCTAGCATTTGTTGTGAGCTTTTCCATTGCTTACATCAAGACACATTTATCTTTGCATGTGCGTACATACACATCTCCTAGTAGGGCTTTGATTAGCTAGCTTTGATTAGGCTAGGATCAGCAACATGGACTAGTATTTTGAACAATTTTTCAACTTGATTAATTGATTTGATTATTGCTGATCCTTGCTACCATATTTCTCCACTTCCTACTAGCTCAGCAGGTTCCGTTCCTTGCAATCGTTGGGCTAATCGCAAGTGAGAGTATCACGAACCAGCCACCGGTTGTACCACTTCCTTGCTGCATTGGTGAGAACTTGTAAGAACCTGGTAAGGCGTTGTGAGAGAGTGACTTGATTTGAACCTCCAGATCCTAGTAATTGATAGGAACATATACTGTGATTTGTTCTTTGTTTGCTACTAACTATGGCAGGTTCACGGGATGATTACGAGATAGATCCACGTCTTCTTCGAACCATTGAACGGGAGTGCAAGAAAGTCCGCGAGAAAGATGCAAGCTTGAGCCAAGTTTCTCCACCACAGAAGGTATATGATCGTGATAGTACTTCCAGTGAAACTAATATCACTTTGCCATCCTTTGCTGGTAAATTTGATCCTGATGCCTATGTTGACTAGGAGAAAGCTTTAGACAAAGAATTTGAATATTATGAATGGTCTGATAGGCAAAAGATTAGAGCCACCACTAGTGTTTTTGTTGAGGATGCAATACTTTGGTGGAAGTATTTACGTAGACATGGAAGAGTGCCTCAAACTTGGCATGGATTAAAGAAACTTTTGAGAGATGAATTTGTTCCTAAATATCATGTTGATTACTTGTTAGCTAGATTACAACATTTCAAACAAGGTCGTAGAACTGTAAGGGAATACTATCATGAATTGAAAACTCTTTTATTGTGTTGTGGCTTGGAGGAACATGCTGAAGCTACAGAGAATAAATTCTTAAGTGGGCTCAATCAACCAATTCAAGACCTTCTTCATCACAAAGAATATGTTTCTCTCTCTTATTTGTTTATACTTGCCTGTAAGGTTGAAAGTCAAATTGAGAAGAAATTGAGAGTGCTTGATGATAGGAAACATGAGAATAAACCTGTGTTTGTGTCTTTTTCTGTGACTAACAACTTGTAGGAAGTTGAGAACCATACCGTAGAGGTGAATGAGCTGATTGAGCCACCGACTCCATTGGTTGAGAAGGAAGATGAGGAGATGGATGCACCTACACCATCTGAGGAGAGCCAAAAAAGGCAAAGATCATGGTGTTATCATCACTCAAGGTGAGTATGCTTATGAAGAACTATAATTGTCCACTGTTCATGCTATTTTAGAGCAAAAATTAGTGGAAAACAATTCTAATATGCACATGTTTCAAGTAGAGAATTCAGACTACATTGACTTGAGTGCACCATGTGATAAAATAATTAAATTGCCTGCTGTTTTGAGTGTTTCCTGTGATGAGTTAATCACATCTAATGATCATGTGGAATTGGTTAGACATAAATAAGTTTTGACTAGAATTTCTCCTACTGATTCTTTATGTTACATTATGTTGGATTCACCTATGAAATTGTCACATGCTATGGAGAAAATTTCTGAAATTGCATGTTCGGAATCCTTGTCTAGTGCCTACACCCCTAGGTATAAGTTTAATTTGATTGGAGATTATGGTGTAGACAATCAATTTCTTGTTTATCGAATATGCATAACTTGTGATCACATGGATGAATTGAAGATTGATGTTTTGAACAACAATTCTTATGTGCTGAATCTTGTTCATTATGAGAAAAAAATAAAATTTAGTGATCATTCAATCCCTACGTGTTCGTCTCTTATTGCATCATCTACTATTGACAATCTGAATAATGATGTTGAAGTATGGAAGAACTTACAAATTTTTTCACCCTTGCTAGATGAATTTGCTATTGCTCAATTGAAATCTGATTATATGGATGAACTTTGTTTGATTCCAAAAGTTGTAGATTTGCCCATATGTGCTACCACTGCAAGTTTACAACTTCAGATATTTGAATTGCATAAACGCTTCACTTACATTTGCAAAACTAGTACAATAATTGTTGTGTGAGAAATTTTGTTTTGATCATTAGCATATATGATTATTCTTGGGTTAATAATACAATGAGTCTTTATGTTCGCTATTGTTTTATAACATTAATGGTGCAACAACGAAGAACCGTTAAAAAAGATGACAAATATATATACCATGCATACACCTTGGCTTCTTTGTTACCCTATTTTCAGCTTATCAAAAGCCAAGGACAGCTTTGTTTTTAAGAAGGGGGGATGATGAGGACATGACCCCTACGGATACAACCATATTTGCTATGCTTGTTATTCCAATTACAAGAGCTCGTACGCTTCACTTAAATTGTCAAGTGACCTCGTTTTTAGGAGTGCCTTTATATTACATGAACTATATGATATTGCCTAATAAATGTGTTGTTATATTCAGGAATAAAAGACAGAGAGTGGTTGATTTGCAAGAGTTCGAACTGGACCTATTTTGGAATCCAATTCGGCCTCCGGAGACAGCACCGACTTCAAATGTGCATAACTTTCACATACGGAATCCGCTGGAGCTCCACGAGTACTTGATGGAAAGCTTATCTTATCATCTTTTCAACAGATTCAGCCCCACCTCTAAAATCCTTCTGTGCACATCGGAATCGCGAAAACAATCTGGCATTGGGACAACCCAACAGGCCTATAGTAAAAAGGCCATAACTTTTACAAACGGAGTCCGATTCGGGTGTTCTTGGCCTTGTTGAAAAGCTTATTCTGAGACATTTCCAATGGATCTAGTGTCACCTTCAAATTCATTACGTGTGCACCGTAATCATCAAAAGAAAGTGTTGCATCACCTGTTTGGGCCAAATTGGGCCTTGTAATGCTTGGGCCTAAGGGGAGGCGCAACCTTAAGCGGCCTGTACTGTTCATGAGCACTATTCACACATGAACAGTGCCATGAATAGTATCACCCCCTATTTTCTTAGATATGTGTGGCTTCCCCTCCCCTATTTAAGGAGGCCACACCCCTCTAGTTTTCCTTGGATTTCGTTTATGTTTAGTTTGCCTTCGTTGCAACTTGTATCTTCTGCGTGTGTCGACTAGACTACCCAGTTAAGACCCTTATTCGAATCCCCACTTAAATCGAATATTTCAATCCTATTTGCAATTTCAGATTGCTATTTATCTCGTTCTTGTGTGCTTCTTCGATGTATGCAGGAATTGATCTTCGTGATTAGGTCATCCGGGTATTCGTGCACCGGTTGATAATGACTTGTTGAGCGATCAAAGAATTGCATGGTTTCAAGCCTTGCGAGTTCGTAGCAGGATCGTGAGAGTTGAGCGACTACAACCGAATTTATCTTCTCATCGAAAGATCGGGCCAAATTAGGATCTCGAGGTTCATCAAAAAGGAAAGAGATGCGGTCTCTCTCTTTTCTTTTTCTAGGATTTAAATTAGGTTTAAACTTGGAGAGCCCGTTCTCTCTCGCTTCAACTCGAATCGAGTGATTTTTGTTTCCTAATTTGTATAAATTCAAACTCTACCCATCCAAACCGAAAACACCCAATTAGGAGTTCATTTGAATTTTTAATGCAATTTGAATTCTTATGTGCTTATTCAAATTTTGGTCATTTTTGCGTATATAGAATTTGAAGCCCCGAAGATCCTCAAATTGATCAAGAACCGATCAACAATACCAAGACCTAGGCATGTCAATACTTTGATCATTTTGCACCTATTTTGAAATGCGCTTATATTGTTTTAAATTATGAAACCGCATTGCTATATTTTATATATGTATGTTACGTTAGTCGGTAGTTAATACCTTAATAATAATTGAATATAACATTCTAGCCCTTGAACTTGGACGTTATCCTTGTCACCCTAGATTAATGGGATACATGTTAGCCACTAATTACCTATTTAAAGGTCATGCTTAGCCTTGCTTAGTTATATTGTCATGCGAACATTAAATTGCCCGACGTTATTCAACAACTTGAAAATGAATTTGGGCAGTCAAGGTGGGAGCCTGGTTGGTATTTTGTACTAAGAAAGTAATTTTAAAACAAAAGAGAAAACCCGAAAACAGATTTTGACTTGAGCTGCTGGGAAGAGTGGCTGGTGCCAGGTGCACAACGGTGGGGATATGTGGAAGTACCACTCAAGTCAATAAAGGACCGAGTTCTTGTGATGACCTCTCGTGTAAAAACAGTGCAACCACAAGTCTATAATGGGCACGATGTGACGACCCGGCCAGGGGCCTCACCTGAGAGGTCCTCCAAGACCTCCCTAGGAGTCCATCAGGACCTCCCTAGGAGTCCATCAGGACCTCCCAGGAGGTCCAACAGGACCTCTTGGAGGTCCAGGGAACTGACCCGAGGAGGTCTTTGGACCTCAGACCTCCCCAAGCTCCACGCTCTGACCCGAGGGAGGTCCGTGAGGATCCATCCCGAGGAGGTCGTGGGGCTTAGGACAAGCCTCAAGTCCACTGTAATCTAAACTAGTCCCCAAGGATCAACGACTAGTTCTCACAGCAAGCAAGTGATAACATACACATCCACAAAAGGCTTTATTAACATCAAAAGAGAGTTGATTACAAGGGTTGCTTACAAGCTCCAGCAACCAAGAGCAAAATACACAGCGGAAAACCGAAAGGATAGACTCCATCCATTACACCACAGGTGATTGCCTGGAGGGCGCGGCCTAATTGACTTGATCCTCCTCATCATCAAAGAAGTCTTCACCTGCTTAATTCATCAATCAAGCAAGAGTGAGCACAACAACCGTGCTCGCAAGTTACACCCGTCAATTAACAGAATGACATGTATAATGGATATAGCAAAGGAAGGCATATTAGGGTTGATTTGCGTAAAGCCAAGTTTGTTTCAATTACAAGTACTAAGTTTCAAGGCAGTTATACCATATCTAAAATTCATTTTGTAAATTCTATTTTTCAGTTGGATAACATTCATCATCAATCTGGTGAAGGATACCCTCCTGTCACATGGCTCCCCGCCCATTAACCATTTGGATAGAAATCCAAAACCAATTTCATAAGTCCTTTGAAAACCAAAACCAAGAGCTAACTTTGAGTGGCTTTGCTAGCATGTCCATGACCGTGGACACGGCTATTCGAATAGATTTACACTCTGCAGAGGTTGTACACTTTACCCACATGACATGAATTCTCTAGTTTGTTTGGCATCCATCAATGCCACCTCACACTTCCTTGGGTGAGAGGTCTAGAGCACATGACAAGGAAGTCCACCTCGCTAAAGTTTCACCCCTTTGGACTACCCATCCACAGGTTCAGCCCTCTTGCGCTGTGTGGGACTACAAAGGTCGTAACATGACTACCCACCGCATCCACGGGATCAACCGCGATGGAGCTTTGCAAATTAGTTAGCCAGGTCCCTTTGCCCATTTCTCAGGACATGTGGTTGTATGAGGGTGGCATAGCCCATTATAGGCATAGCAAGATGCGACTCAAAGACTGGTCCTCATATGGCTTGGGCAGCTAACACAAACCCCTAGGTCTCAACCCTACCCGAGTTGAGCCCGTGCATACCCTGCACCAGCCATACAACCAATCCGCCCAAGACCAAATTCATTTGTTCATTTCTGTTTTTCAAACCATTTATCAAAACCTCCATGACAACCCAATGTCATGGCTTTAAAAACATTAGACATTTTGGTCTGTTGGAAGAAACATTTCCCAAATCAAGATTTCGGTCTAAGCAAGACTAAGCATTCATTTTCCAAAGAGCCTCTGGTCCTTACTATTGCAAAAACCAGATTTTATCTAAGGTGACAATGAAGTGGGTTCAACATAGACAGTGGCCATACAAGGGAACTGGGCATAGCTACGAACAGAAAGATAGGCATTGAAATAACTTAGTAAAAGTAAGCATGCATACATCTTTGAAACCAACATAAGTATCTTGAAGTAATGGGTACAATATGATCAAGAGTGTAACTTGCCTTGCTCAAAGTCTTGAGCTTCTTCTTCTTCAAGGACCCTTGTTCTCACTACCGCCGCAATCTACGGTGGGAAAACAAAATAACTCAAACAGAGCTCAAGCAAGATCCAAAGGAACTCCAAATAAACTCCAATGTAAAACCAACTGAGAGATTGGGAGATCAGGAGGAGGTCCAACGAGCTTGCTGGGGAGGTCCTGAGGGCTTGGAGGGAGGTCCAAGAGCTGGTCAGTGGAGCTGGAGAGTGGAAATGAGGAGAAAGTGAGAGAGGAAGGGCTGCCCAAGCTATATATAGCTGGAGCCATTGAGCATGCCCCATGATACGGGTGTTCAAGAGTTGGTAAAGAGGACAATGAAAGCAGGTAAGGGATGTGATAAAAGTATGACATTGGTACTGCAAAAAGTGGTAGCATTTAATGTGATACAACATGCATTAAATGTGGAGGAGACTCCTTTGCGCAAGGACACAGTCAAAGGATAAAAGAAACATGGGCATGACTGCCAAGTGGGTCCAGTCAAGACCCGATGGGGAGGTCCTACGGAGACCTTGAGGAGGCCCCGCGGAGGACAAGGGAGGTCCTCTTCCACTGGGGAGGTCCTGACGGTTGGATCCCCGAAAGGGAGGTCGAACGGCCAAGATCAAGTGCAAAAGGGGAGGTCTGCAGAAGTCAAGGGGAGGTCCTCACCCACTGGGGAGGTCCGGACGGTTGGATTAAATCAAGGGGAAGGTCTAGACGGTTAGAATCTAATCGAAGGAGGAGGTCTTGAACGGTTAAGGTCTCCAAAGGAGGAGGTCTGAGCGGTTAGGATCTCTAAGGGGAGGTCTTAATGGCCAGATCTACAAAGGAGGAGGTCTGGACGGTTAAGATCTCCAAGGGGGAGGTCTTAACGGCCAGATCTACAAAGGAGGAGGTCTGGACGGTTAAGATCTCCAAGGGGGAGGTCTTAACGGCCAGATCTACAAAGGAGGAGGTCTGGACGGTTAAGATCTCCAAGGGGGAGGTCTTAACGGCCAGATCTGCAAAGGAGGAGGTCCTGGAGGACATAGGGAGGTCCCGTAGAACACGGGGAGGTCCAAATAAACAAGGAGGAGATCCTAGAGGACATAGGGTGCTGGATCGGACCGTGCAAAAGGTAGAGGAGGTCCAAGTCCGAAGGGAATCCAACGGAGGAGATCAAAGGGAAGGTCTTTAGCAGTCCGATTTGATCAAGGGAGGTCCAAATGAGTTCAAGGAGGTTCAAATGAGTTCAAGGAGGTTCAAAGGGCATGAGGAGGTCCACAGAGGGATCCCGAGAAATGGTATTACCGCGAGTTGGGACGGTAATACTGGATGGGCAGTGAGGGACACTTCCAGAGAGAATTACAAGGGGTAAAGCGAAGGAGGTGAATCCAAATGGACCCAGTGGGGGTTCAAAAGATACCGAGAGTGAGTTCAAATGTATTTGAGAAAGGTTTAGCCTAGAAGAGGTCTGAACTTGGGAAGGAACCACAGAAGAAGGTGTAGACCAGGGGAGGTACAATCACTTGGAGAGGTTTAGACCTGAGGAGATCTAGTCCAGAGATGGACAAAACACGGATAGAGAAAAGGAAGATCACCAAATCTCCAACAAACTCAACAAACCATCAAGGAATTTTAGTTGAAGTTTGAGTTAGTCAATTTAAACCCATTATGAAATTTCAAGTTAAGCTTTGAATTCTCATCAAAGCAAAACGGTTCTTTTTATTTTGAAATCTTCAAAAAGGCTTTGAAAAATCAGGGTGTTACAAACCTACCCCCCTTAAGGGAATCTCGACCCCGAGATTCAAGCTTGGCCAGCAAAGAGGTATGGATAGTTTGTCTTAAGGTCTTCTTCCTTCTCCCACGTGGCTTCACTCTCGGGATGGTGACTCCACTCGCACCTTGTATGTTCAAGGATCTTGCTTCGGTGACACGCTCCACAACATCCAAAATTTTGATTGGCCTCTCCACATAAGTGAGGTCTTCTTGAAGATCTATGCTTTCCAGGAAGGTGTGGTCTACTGGGACTCGAAGGCACTTCCTCAACTACGACACATGGAATATATTGTGCACTGCCGACAGAGAAGTTGGCAGCTCAATCTGATAAGCAACTTCACCTTGTCTTGCCAAGATCTTATACAATCCAACAAATCTTGGTGCCAGCTTTCCTCTAGTTAGAAATCTCCTAACTCCTTTGAGTGGAGTTACCCTAAGGTACACAAAATCTCCAACTTCAAAAGACAAGTCTTGTCGACGAGTATCGGTATAGCTCTTTTGTCAGGACTGAGCTACTCTTAACCGCTCCCTTATGAGCTTCACCTTTTCTTTAGCTCCTTTGATGACATCGAGTCCAAAGAATTGGCGCTCACCCACTTGATCCCAAAGGAGGGGGGGGGTTCTACATTGCCTCCCATACAGAGCTTCAAATGTTGACATCTCCAAACTAGCTTGGTAACTATTATTGTAGGAAAACTCGGCATAGGGGAGGTTTTTGTCCCAACTTTTCCCATGGTCCATTGCACAAGCTCTGAGCATATCTTCAAGAACTTGGTTCACACGCTCTGTCTGTCCATTGGTTTGAGGATGGTATGCGGTGCTGAAATTGAGCCTTGTCCCCAAAGCTTCATGTAAGCTCTCCCAAAACCGAGAGGTGAATTGGGAACCCCTATCGGACACTATCCTCTTGGGCACACCATGTAGACAGACAATTCGAGCCATATAAAGCTCTGCCAGCCTGTTGCTCCTATAAGTAGTTTTGACAGGGATAAAATGTGCCACTTTGGTTAATCGATCAACCACGACCCAAATAGAGTCATAGCCCGATTGAGTCCTGGGCAAACCAGTGATAAAATCCATACCGATTTGCTCCCATTTCCACTCGGGAATGGGCAAGGGCTGAAGCAAACCAGCAGGTCTTTGGTGCTCAGCCTTGACCCTTTGGCATACGTCACAACGTGCCACAAACTCAGCTATTTCTCTCTTCATGCCGACCCACCAATATCTTTCCTTCAGGTCATGGTACATCTTGGTACTCCCTGGATGAATGCAGTAAGGCGACTCATGAGCTTCTTTAAGAATGTACTGCTTTATATCTTGACAGATCAGCACACACAACCTATTGCCGAACCAAAGAATCCCTTGTTCATCCTCTAAAAATCCAGGAGCTTTCCCACTTTCCAAGTTGTCTTTAATTATTTGGAGGTCCTCGTCATTAGTTTGGTTCTCTCGAATTTGCTTCTGGATGGTGGGTTCGACCTCCAAGGCGTGTATACAACCTTGATCAACAATTTCGAAGTTTAGACGTCTTATCTCTTCATACAGTTTGGGTTGATTTTTCTTGGATCAATAAGAGGTTTCAATAACTCTTGCGGCTTAAGGCATCAGCCACCACATTTGCCTTGCCTGGGTGGTAGTGAATTTCAAGATCATAATCTTTAATAAGTTCTAGCCATCTTCTTTGCCTAAGATTGAGGTCTGCCTGAGTAAAGATGTATTTTAAGCTCTTATGGTCTGTAAAGACCTCGCAGCGATTACCAATAAGGTAATGGCGCCAAATTTTTAGAGCATGCACGACTGCAGCTAGTTCTAAGTCATGGGTGGGGTAGTTAGCCTCATGGGGCTTTAATTGCCGAGAAGCATAAGCTACCACTCGACCTTCTTGCATCAAAACACAGCCTAGGCCCTGCCTAGAGGCATGACAAAAGACCTCAAAATCCCTCCAGATATCAGGCAAAATCAGTACCGGAGCAGAGGTCAATCTCTTCTTCAATTCTTAAAAGTTGTGCTCACATGCTGAGGTCCAAACATACTTGGCTTTCTTCTTGAGCAATTGGGTGAGAGGTCTTGCTATCTTTGAAAAGCCTTCAATAAACCTACGATAATATCCTGCCATGCCAAGAAAGCTTCTTATTTGAGGCACTGACTTGGGTGGCTTCCAATCTAGAACATCTTGAACTTTACTGGGATTGACTGCCACACCAGCTGCCGACATGACATGGCCCAAAAGGTGACCTCTTTCAACCAAAAGTCACACTTCTCAAATTTTGCATAGAGCTGGTGATCTCGGAGCTTGTCTAGGACCAACCGAAGGTGGCCTTCATGCTCTTCCTCAGTCTTAGAGTACACAAGAATGTCATCTATGAAGATAATGATAAACTTATCCAAGTACTCCATGAATACTTTGTTCATCAAGTTCATAAAGTATGCAGGAGCATTGGTTAATCCAAAGGACATGACTGTGAACTCATAAAGTCCATACCGAGTTGAGAATGCTGTTTTTGGGATGTCCTCTTGTCGTATCTTCAATTGGTGATAACCTGACCTTAGGTCAATCTTGGAGAAAACTGCCGCTCCTTTTAGTTGATCAAATAAGTCATTGATCCTGGGCAAAGGGTACTTATTCTTGATGGTAACATCATTGAGAGCTCTATAATCCACACACATGCGTTTTGTACCATCCTTCTTTGCCACAAAGATCACAGGAGCTCCCCAAAGAGAGGAACTCGGCCTCACAAATCCTTTGCTTTGTATTTCTTCAATTTGTTGTTTCAACTCAACCAGATCATTTACTGGCAATCTATATGGCCTCTTGGAAATAGGTGCTGTCCTTGGGACTAGGTTAATGACAAATTCTAAATCTCTATCCGAAGGCATTCCAGGTAACTCACTAGGAAACACATCGGGGTACTCCCTTACCACGGGGAGGTCTTCAAGCTTAACTTCTCTCAAACAGGCCAAGCTAGGACCTGCCCTAGGAGAGGTCTCAGGGCTAAATTCCACTTGTATCCCTTGCTCATTGGTGAGCACAATAGACTTGTTGGCATAATCAATGTGACCTTGGTTCTTGGATAACCAGTCCATTCCAAGAATCACATCTAACCCTTGGGAGTGCAAGACTATAAGGTCTGCAGAGAAATGAACTCCCAAGATTTCCAAGGAAAGATTTGGGCACAAGGAATTAGTTCTAATTTCTAAGCCCAGGGAGTGGATTAGCATAGGGTTTACTAGAGGAGATATAGCTAACCCATTATTACCCACAAATTTAGAAGAGACAAACGAATGAGAAGCTCCGAAATCAAAAAGAACGGAGGCTGATACTGAATTAACAAGGAACATACCAAGGACCACATCCGAAGCATGTTGAGCCTCCTCACCGTGACATGGTTCACATGTCCCTTGATAAATTAGGCTGCAGGCCTCACTTTAGAATTGCCACCATGTGTCAATTCCCTTGGTGGCTCGGGTTGAAGGGGTAGTGTTGTTTAGGGCTTCTTTGGGCACTTATTAGCATAGTGCCCCACTTCATTACAATAAAGCAAGTTACCCATTGCAGAAATTGTGGTTGGCTTGTTCTCAAATTGGCCTCTGGAGAGGTCTTGTAAGGGCCGGAGATACCAGCCGCTTGGCTTGTATTGGAGGCTGGAGGGAGGAGGTCATGTGTCTCCTCTGCTAAAATTGAGAGGTCTTTGGCATGAAAAACCCCTCGACTCGAATCAGCGAGCTGCCTTTCTCTTCTTATGATTCTCCATCTCTACATGCTTGCCCTCTTGTCGAATTGCCTTGCTCACAAGTTGCTGAAAATCTGGGTAGTCATGAGCAAGGAGCTGGACCGAGATATCATCATTGAGCCATTCCAAGAAACGTTCTTGCTTGGACTCATCAGAGGCCACGTCTTCAAGTGCATATCTTGCTAATTGGTTGAACTTGTGAAGATATTCACTTACTTTTGCGGCTCCTTTAGCGCAAGGATCCTAACTCTTTCTTCTTTATCAACATCATACCATGTGGTATGTATGCACGGTGAAAAGCTTGCACAAATTCCTCCCAAGTTATAGTCTGAGCATCAACATGGGATTGAGTGAAGTTGTCCCACCACTCAGAGGGTGGTCCATGGAGTTGGTGAGAGGCAAATAAAACCCTCTCACGATCCGTACATTGAATCATATCCAGCTTTCTTCCCACCGCCTGAGCCACCATCGCCTTCCATAGGCTCAGAGGCCGAGAATGTGGGTGGCCTCATCCTCATAAACTTAGAGATATTTGTTCTAGGAGGGGGTGGCACATATACAGGAGGTTGGGCTACTACTGCTGCTGCTTGAAGGTTTTGAGTGTTGGTGATGAACTGTGCCAGCAAGTTGATCAACTGTGCTTGATTTACCATTATTTGATTCCAATCTGGACCTTGAGCTGGAGGAGGTGGTGGTTGCGACCACCGAGTCTCTAGATCACTCCCAGAGGCTCGACCTTGGCCACTTGTGCCGCCTACACCCCTAGTGGTCACCATCTCTGGAGGTCCAAGAATTAGGAAAGAGGCGAAAGGCTAAAGGAGAGATCAAAATAGTCAAGACAACAAACGCCAACTCAAAGACTCAAGCAACTCTACTCGAGACTTGCAGCCTTAAGGTCAGCAAGCAAAGGCGATCATGATCATGAGGGTGGTCTCTTGCAAGGAAACCCTGGTGATCTTTGCAAGGGACTATCACTCAATGCCACAAACAGGAGGTCCTTAGTGCTACTACAAAGATCTAGATCGGCCCTATTGACATTTCAAGGAAAGGAAATCCATTTAACTTTATGAAACGTTGAGGCAAGCAAAAGATAAGAAGGAATAAGGTAAGAAGAGACACAGAGGAGGTGATAAAAATAGATAGATGACTCTGTAAGGAGAGAACAATTTATTTCTCTTGTTTAGTAAAACACATTTTGAACTTTTCCTAACGACCATTCTATTAGGTCAAGGCCCTCCACCAAGATGCTCGACATCACTTGTGACGACCGGCCAGGGCCTCACCCGAGAGGTCCTCCAAGACCTCCCTAGGAGTCCATCAGACCTCCCAGGAGGTCCCAAGGACCTCTCGGGTGGTCGACCCAGGCCTCCCAGGAGGTCCAACCGGACCTCCTGGAGGTCCAGGGAACTGACCCGAGGAGGTCTTTGGACCTCAGACCTCCCCAAGCTCCACGCTCTGACCCGAGGGAGGTCCGTGAGGATCCATCCCGAGGAGGTCGTGGGGCTTGGGACAAGCCTTAGGTCCACTGTGATCTAAACTAGTCCCCAAGGATCAACGACTAGTTCTCACAACAAGCAAGTGATAACATACACATCCACAAAAGGCTTTATTAACATCAAAAGAGAGTTGATTACAAGGGTTGCTTACAAGCTCCAGCAACCAAGTGCAAAATACACCGCGAAAAACCGAAAGGATAGACTCCATTCATTACACCACAAGTGATTGGCTGGAGGGCGCGGCCTAATTGACTTGATCCTCCTCATCATCAAAGAAGTCTTCACCGCTTAATTCATCAATCATAAGAGTGAGCACAACAACCGTGCTCACAAGTTACACCTCAATTAATGTAATGACATGCATAATGGATATAGCAAAGGAAAGCATATTAGGGTTGATTTATGAAGCCAAGATTGTTTCAATTACAAGTACTAAGTTTCAAGGCGGTTATACCATATCTAAAATTCATTTTGTAAATTCTATTTTTCAGTTGGATAACATTCATCATCAATCGGTGAAGGATACCTCCTGTCACATGGCTCGCCCATTAACCATTTGGATAGAAATCCAAAACCAATTTCATAAGTCCTTTGAAAACCAAAACCAAGAGCTAACTTTGAGTGGCTTTGCTCTCATGTCCATGACCGTGGACACGGCTATTCGAATAGATTTACACTCTGCAGAGGTTGTACACTTGACCCACATGACATGAATTCTCTAGTTTGTTTGGCATCCGTCAATGCCACCTCACACTTCCTTGGGTGGAGGGTAGTTAAGTAGCTTTTCAAAATGTAAATGTATTTTGTTCTGTTCTTTACTTGTCGACTTGTCTTTTTTACTTCTACTTCTTGGTCCCGCCGGTGACTTACACTTCTCTTTTTTCAAACTTGTGCATGCCAGACCGACACCACCAAAGACTTGGGACCACAGCCCTTCTTTGCTTAATGCAACTCCGGAACCCGTGAGCAAGGACGCCATCGTCTTCTTTCACCTCCGGTGCACACCACCGCCTCGACCTTCGTGTTATCGACATTCCGTGAGCCGAACTCACTCGACCACGCCACTCGTGTCTTATACCTCATTGATGCTTTTCCCACCGATTAGCTCCAATCGCAAATCCACTTGGACCAAGAGCTCTGGCTGCTCACGCCGCCAGATCACCGCCTCCACCATCTCCACTCTACCACCACCGCCTGGCATCGCTGCCGAGAGAGGAACCCATTTTCCCTTAACTTGAGCCTCCTCATGCCTACCTCACCACCGATGAGATAGCCATGGCGCCCGCCATCGCGTAACACCGCCTTCCCTCTCTCTCTCTGCGCTAGTGGGACTCATGTGTTTAAACATGGATTAGCACTTAATGACAGCGATTAAAGTGTACCAAGTCAATGACAAAGTTAGACCGATTCAAAAGATAATAAAAAATCTAATTCTACACATTTTTAGTAAATATGTCACTAACATGTGGGACCACGACTATTCTCGATTTTAAAACATGTTTTAAAATTGAGAGATCGACATGTGGACCCTAGTATGCCGCTAATTAAAATCGTAAATAGGTTTAATCATTAGTTAATAAATAATGAGTCTATGACATGTGGGACCACCTCTTTTATAAATAAAATCAATAAAACAAACGAATGAGTCATTGACAAGTAGGGCCCACATTGTAAGTTAATAAAAACTCGAAAAATGAGAAAGTCGCTTTTAGTTCTGAAGCAAAATACGCTTTCTCTGTTAGAAAGCGTAAACCTCAAGAGAACATGGAGAAGAATGTGCTTTTTTCCGAAAGCGTAAACTTCGTAAAATATGCTTTTGACGGTTTTTTTTTTTTTGGAATTTTCAAACCGAGCACATTGAAACCTTGATAACTTTTGCATACAAACTCCAAATGAGATGAATCTTTTCCTAAATTCATATAAAATCATGCTCTACCTGGATATGAAAAATATTTGGATTTTGTTGCTGTTGAAATTATTTTTCTATATTTAATTTGCTTCCCTTTTTGATTAGATGTCAATTGTTCTATTCGATTTTTACCACGATATTCCATCCTCATATTCAGAGAAGCCAGAGCAAGGCAAGCACCCCCTTTGTCCATGTTGATCCTGCTATTTTAATTACTGTGCTTCTTTTTGCAAAATCTATTATGCATGCATGTATGTTTGATATAAAATTGCTATGTTTGGGATAACGCTAGTTGTAAATTCTATTCGATGCATGAGTCTTCTTAAAATGTTGATATCCTTATTGTTGTAGCCATGAATGATGTCAACTTGGGTTTTTCGAATGCGGATCTCGCATAACTGCTTAGCCAAGCATTAGTCTTTACTAAAATTTGCTAAAATGGATGACATGATAACTATGAGTTTGGGAGTTTTTAAAATGATGATCCAGAGGGGTTTAGGTCTGTTATTTTGTGTAAAAATAAAATAAAAAACTTAGTTTACGACGCGGGCAAGTTATGTTATATTCTGAAAAGTGTGAGAGAGGAGTCTCACAAGTAGATAGGGGGAGATTCTCGTCCGAGTCAATTAATGACCGAAGGTTGGTGCTCCTAATCTAAGCCTAAGCATACAACCATATGCACCGGTATGGGACGGTATTAGCTAATTAAGTCATTGAAAACTAGCCTTGCACATTGGTAGGCCGTAGTAGTGCGAGCATGTGTGATTGCTCGAAGGGACTCCCTTCACCGAGGCGTTGGGCACAAAGCCTTCCGACACAACAGTGAATGCCTCACTTGATGGGGGTGTACCTGGGCGAAGTGAGGGTGTTCATTCACTGGACTAGTGCAAGGATAGTACTAGATGATGTAAAGGCTTCGACGCATGCTCAAGACTGCTTACCAAAGGTAGTGGGTGGTGGTATCGACGGATGCCAAACAAACTACAGAATTCGTATGTTGTGGGTGTTAGCTATAATCTTGACTTATTGTTTATTTGCATGTAATGGCATCATCATGGCTAGAAACAGCAGCACTAGTGGGCACTAGAAACGGCAGCACTAGTTGCATGTGTATGTTCATTGTCAGAGGGCACTAGAAACAACGGCATTTGTAGCACTTCATTTCATTACTTGGGCACTAGAAACAAAGAAGATTAGTAGCACTTCATTGCATTACTTGTAATGTAGAGTGTTTCTTGATGTATAAAATGAGAAGAAAAAAATCGAAAAGGTTGTGCGGTTGAGCAAAGACCAAAATATTTGTGTCTTATGATTCTTCTTCCTTTCTCTCGCTCCAGAGTGTTCGTGTGCATGCGCCCACGATTCTCTCCCGGAGCAATTCCAACAAAGGACTAAAGTTGTGTACCTCTCAGAAGTATAAATCTATTTAAATAGTCTTCTCATCCTACATTATAATTGGGCCAAAGTATTCAAACGTTGTCTTAGTATAGTTCGGTGCTAGCGCTACATATTCTAATGATAAATGTTAATTTCTTCCAGCTATTTTATGGCATATAGAACCGTAATATGCCTAGTCATCTTATTACCTCGTTCGATCTTTTCCAAAGCCAAAAGCTACCGAAAGATTTTAGAGAATGTGTCACATCAATGTCACCAAGCACAGATTCTAGGAATGAAACAAGTCATCCAAAATGTAGCCATCAGATTTTTGCCTATATATCCTAGAGTCAATGGTAGAACACCGAGTACAAGGAGACAAACTAGTTACAAGACCAAGACCAAAAATTACCGCCAAGCTAGAGAAGCAAAAAGATCGATAAAAGAGATATGGAACTGATCCCAGTGAAAAGAGAAACATAAATTAACTGTGGAGAAGGAAAGCCGACCTAGTGAAGCTGAGAGCAAACCTCCAAACCAATCCTTGATGCTTAGTGTCGTTCTCGAGAAGTTTGAGTCAATTTCATAAGAGGATCAAAACAATTCGCTTATTCAACGTTGGAGAATGATGGATACCTGTTCATCTAGTGAAATCGTATGGTGGAGATGGCTTGAACATTCGGACCAGACGAAGAACGTTCGGTCCAGATTGCAAGATGACATTTCAATCGGATCTAACGGCTGGAGACCATGAAGTTACTTTTATCGCTCAACAGAAAGAGGATTTATAATTATCAATGCCATAACTTTGGCTATTTTTGTCTCAGATAGTCGCTACTATTGCCTGGAGGTATAAATAGCCTCATTGTAATCAGGGAGAACTACGATTGGAACCCTAGTTCATTCTATCGCATTTACTTTACTCTTTAGAACTTAGTTGTATCGTTTTTGTTCTTCCAATATACAAACCGAGAAAATCCCCAAACACTTCTCTCTAATCTCGCCATTTCGGTCAATACACCCGTCCCGACATTTATGGTATCGAGCACTATGATCTTTGGAGTTTCTGCAGATTGGAGTGGTTCTCGAGTAGTAAGGGTTGAGGAACGAGTTTCCTTGGTAAAACTCCTGAACTAACTCGAGAAAACTCGGATTTGTGAGGTGGAGTGAAAAGAGCCCTAATCAAGCAAAGGAGGGTTTGGAAGAGTCCTGGTTCTTCCCAGAAAATTCCTTAAGTCAGTGAGATAATAGCCGATCATGGGTCTAAAGAATGCCAAAAGGGGCGATCTATGGAGGAAGAGACAGATGGACCACTTAAGTGAAATCAAGAAGTAAAGAAGGAAATGGCTCAGATGCAAGAGACAAATCAAAGGAACTCAACCAATGTTCATATTCGATGGGGAAATTTCAGAACAAGTACAAGAGAACTCAACAAAATTGGATGTAATGATGGAGATGCTAAAAGCTATGATGGATGAAATGAAGCCGGAGAAACGACAAGCAATTTATTGCCTTAGAAGAAGAGGTTGTGCGGATGAGTAATGGTCAAGAGCCAAGAGTCTTCAACTTCCCAGGACAACCTTATGCCACACCAGTAAAGTTTCACCATTCGCTCCCCACCACAAGACATGTAATCTCACTCGTAATATTTCAAATATACCCATGGTTATACCGACGACACTAGGAGCCAATGCCTCTATGATGAATGTAACAATGGGTGGCCTTGTAGAAGAACATTTAGTCTTTGGTGGTCAACCAAATTACCAACCGGAATGTTTGGGTGAGTGTGTATCCTATGGTCATGGCTAATGGAACTTTTGCCCTGCAAGAAGACATCGGCTCAAACCCACCGTGATGTACCTCCTTATATACCGAATCGGCCTCAACCCATCGAGTGGTTTAATTCCAACCAAAGAAATGGATCCTCCTCGAATTGTCAAGGCCAAGAGCTCTCAAGGTTAGTGTTGCATTCATAATCATTCAAACTCTTTGAGGACTAAAAATCAATACAACAAACAATTTAGTAGAGGACCCAAACTAGAATTCCCTAAGTTTGATGGAGAGCAACCAGAACCTTGGGTTAGGAAGGCAGAAAAATACTTTGAGTTGGCCATGACACCAGAAGAACAAAACGTAGCGATAGCTGAAGTATATCTGATAGGAAGAGCAGATCAATGGATTAGTAGCAATGAGATTGATACGGCCACTCTTACTTGGCAACAATTTTGTGTTATGATCAAGAAGAGGTTTGTGGCAGAAACAAGGTATGATGTCACTGAGTCTTTCAGGGGATTGAATCAAGATAGTTCAGCAAAAGCATACATTGACAAATTTGAGAATATGATGATACTTGTGAAAAGAAACAATGCTGCATTGACAGAGAGATATTTCTTGGATTACCTCATATCAGGGTTAAAGAATTACATTAAAACTCCCTTAAAGTCTTTAGAACCTAGTACCTTAGTGGAGGCTTATGCTCATGCTAGAAACTATGAGAACAATCAGGCATATAAGAAGGTTCAGAATCGAACCAGGAGCAAACTCAAGGGCAAGTTATCAAGGAAATTCACAAACCAAGTGGAAAGAAGCAGAGTCAAGAAGGAAGATGAGAAGATTACCACAAAATGGTGGTAATAAGTGGAATGTGGGAAAATGTTTTAAATGCAATGAACCCCGGTACTTGGCCACAACAAAATCAGAAAATATAGAAACAGATCCATGTGATCACAAGAGAAGATGATGAGAAGGTGAGTGATGATAACCCTGTAGGGGTATTTGCTACTCCACCCAAAGAGTCTTGGTCAACAAAAGGAATCATCAAGAATTGCAAATCTCTATGCATGCAAGATCCAGATTAGTGCTGATGCTAGTACATTTACACTGAGGGTAAAAATTGGAAAGGTTAATGTTGTAGCCCTAGTAGACAGTGGGAGTTCAACCACCTTTATGATACCAGCGATTGCTCTCAAGGCCCAATGTAAGATCAAGAACCATGTACCAATCAAAGTGGTAGTGGCTAAAGGAAATATTTTGACAATGTAATCTCAATGTTTGAAGTGTTCATATCAAATACAAGGAGAAGAATTCAGTACTGATTTCAAACTCCTAGAACTGAAAGGGTATGATATTATACTAGGAAGTGATTGGATATATGAGCATAGTCCTGTTAGTCTCAATTTAAAAACCAGAGAATTTTGTGTTTATAAGGAGGGAAAGAGAAATATCAAATTTAAGGACGAGACATATCCACAAGAAAATTGTGTGATCAATATAATGCAGCTGGACAAGCTAATGAACAAGGGGGTAATTGGAGCTGTCATCTACTCTAAATCGCCTGACTCGGAGAAGGGTTGCGACTACTCCAACAGTAAATTAAACAGATTCTCGCAGAGGTTCCCGATGTGTTTCAAGAGCCGTATGATTACCACCCAAGAGGGAGGTGATCACCCGATACCTCGATACCAAATCGCAACCCAAAGGAACATTAGGCCATACATATTACCTCATTATAAGAAAGATGCAATGGAAGAATTGGTGGAGCAATTGTTGAAAACACAAACCATCAAAACTAGTGTTAGCCCTTATTCCTCCCTAGCCATACTAGTGAAGAAGAAGGATGGGACATGGAGGTTATGTATTGACTACGCATAACTAAATGCCAATACTATCAAGAACAAATATCCAATCCCCATCATTGAAGACTTGTCGGATGAACTCAAGGAGTTATGTACTATTCTAAGTCGGATCTCGAGGTCGCTACCATCAGGTGAGGATGCATCCAAATGATATTGACAAGACAACTTTCAGTACACATACAGACCATTTTGAATTTTTGGTAATGCCATTTGGGTTGACAAATGCCCCTGCTACTTTCCAATTCCTCATAAACAACATATTGGCAGCATTTCTTAGAAAGTTTGTTTTGGTATTCTTTGATGACATACTTGTTTATAGCCCTAGTTTGGTGGAACATCAAAGACATTTGCAACTAGTGCTGGAAGTGCTGAGAGCAAACAAGTTGTATGCAAAAAGAAGTAAATGTGTGTTTGGACAGCTACAAGTAGAGTATTTGGGACACATTATCAGCCATCAAGGGGTCTCCACTGACCCAGGAAAGATAACAACAATTAAAGAGTGGCCTTCACCTAGAAACATAACACAATTGAGAGGGTTTTGGGGGTTAGCAGGATATTACAAGAGGTTCATCAGAAATTTTGGAGTGATTTGCAAACCAATGTTCAATGCTTTGAAGAAAAATGTTTTCCATTGGGGTGAAGAGCAACAACTAGCATTTGAAGAAATCAAGAAATCCTTGATTCAAGCTCCAGTCTTAGCCTTGCCTGACTTTAATCAACAATTTGTATTAGAAACTGATGCCGGTGGATATGGGATTGGGGCTGTGCTTATGCAGGCTGGAAGGCCTATTTCATTTATGAGCAAAGCCATAGAGCCCAAGGTTGCAGCCATGTTAACATACGACAAGGAGGCATTGGCTATATTGGAGGCCATCAAGAAGTGAAAAACTATTTAATGGGATCAAGTATGATTATCGTAATCGATCAACAAAGCTTAAGATATATCTCTCAACAAAGATCGATTGATGGAATCCAACATAAGTTGATGATCAAATTGATGAGTTACAATTACAAAGTGGAATATAGAAAAGGAAGAGAGAACAAGACTGGCGATGCATCGCCCAAAGTCTCGCCATAGTGAGAAAGTAATAGCAATAACAACAACAGCCTCCTAATCGATGGTCAAGTGATTCTCGAGTAGACTGTTTCAAAGTCGGTTCTACCATGGCCTAGCCCGAGCCCGACTCTATCGGCCGCTGGGACTCAAAATCGCCCAAGGAAGCCGCCCAAATTTTGATAAAACCAATTAAAACATAAAATCTATTTATTTAATGCTGAAAATGAATTAAATATTAATTTTTATTCCAAAAATGAATAAAATAACATTTTTAAACCGAAAATCACATGTGAGCCGTTTTTCTACCCGCCTGCTTGAATAGCTTCTAATTCGAAGTTACGTAATGATGAAAAGTGCAAAGAATTAGAAAGTAAGTTGAGGATTGATGGAAGTCGTGTTCCACCTCATACCACATAATGGAGTATTAAGATATAAAGCCGTAATATACATTGGTATCGATACTAATTTGAAGGAGCAACTTTGAAATCCTTTCATGATTCGGCTCTAGGAGGGCATTCAGGGAAAGAGCTACTTACCAAAGGATGAAGCTCCTATTTTATCGGCAAGGTATGAAAATGATGTTAATCTAGTTGTTAAGAGATGTGCAGCCGCTGCATAAGTCCTGAAAATACTCCCTATCCCGGTCAAGGTAACCCTTACATGTACCCGATTTGGCGTGACACATATAACCTTGACTTCATCAAGGTCTTCCTAAATCGAGGACAAGGAAGTGATAATGGTAGTAGTAGACATGTGTTCACCAAGCACGACATTTCTTAGCACTTAAGCATCCATATATTATCCAACATGTAGTGAATCTTTTCTTGGATCATATATGCAAACTTCATGGACTACCATTAGTAATTGTGTCGATGAGATCGGTGTTTACAAGTACATTATGGCAAGAGTTATTCAAGGCTTTGGGGGTAAAACTAATGCTAAATAGTGCTTATCACCCTCAAACCGATGGGCAAAATGTAATGGGTGAACCAATTGTTTGGAAAATTACTTAAGGTGCATGGCTTTTGCTAGTCCCAAGTGGTGGCATTCATGGCGGACACAAGCCGAGTGGTGGTATAACACTTCCTTTCATACTTCATTAAAGATGACACCATTTGAAGCCCTATATGGTATGAAACCCCTCTCGATCACCGAAGCTCTATTGCCGAATTTGCAACTATGAAGCTAGAGTCGGCTTCAAAGAAGAGAAGCAAAATTTTGAAGCTATCAAAGCTAATTTGGAAAAGGCTAGCTCAAAATGAAACATT